>JAMJFZ010002635.1:2592500-2790000 GCA_026225945.1 Cricetomys ansorgei | reverse complement strand
CAACAATAAAAAGAAGACCTGTAGTCCCAGCTACTTAGGGGACTGAGCCAAGAGGATTTCAGGAGAAAGGCTAGCCTGGGTTAAAGAATGATTCGGTGCCTGATGCCTGCATAGAAAACTTTCTGAGACCATTTTTCTCCTTTTTTTTTTTTTTTTTTTTTTACGGTCTGAGTGCAAGGATACAGGAGAGCATGCCTGGGTGACATTGCTCAGTGACAGAGAACCTGCCTGGCACGCAGGAGGCCCTGAGTTCAATCCCCCAGTAGCACAAAAGCATGGGGAAGATGTGGTTCAGTTGGTTTGGTGGTTGCCTGACATACTGTAATCCTAGCGCTCAGGTAGGTGGAGGCAGGAGGGTCAGAACTTTAAGGTCCTCTTCAGCTACACAGCCTGCTCAAGGCCAGTCTGCGATATGAGACTCTGACTCTCAAAATATGAGAATACATAAAAAAAATTTTTTTTTAAAGAGCAAGCAACCAAGACCACGAGTGCACAGCACTGTCAGCACCTGCGTGTGCAGCTCCGCCTGGCGTGGACGCTACTGTTTTGTCCCTGCGTTCATGGGTAGCTTATTCTGAGTGAGATTTTAGCCTCAGCAAATAGAATTAAATGGTTCAGACTCAGCTCTCAGATCCCCCTCGGGAAAGCTGACTCAGAGAGGCAATAAGTAGCTTTCAAAGGTGCCAGCTGTGTGTGCACCCAACACACTGCTGTCCCGTACCCAGTCCTAACCCCTACTCCATCACTGAGGTGTGCCCCGCTCTGAACAGGTGATGTTGGGGCCATTACCATTGCCCTCTCACAAGGGAGCCCAGAAGCAGGAGGTTCATTCCCCCTCCCCCTCCCGCACCCCCACCCCGACACACACCCACACCCCCTTCTCCTTCTCCAGATCATCGTGGGCGTCATCCTCCTCTACTACATCCTCGGGGTCAGTGCCTTGATTGGAGCAGCTGTCATCATCCTGCTGGCTCCCGTCCAGTACTTCGTGGCCACCAAGCTCTCCCAGGCACAGCGGAGCACCCTGGTGAGTGTCCAGGATATGCATGTTCCATCCCTGCGGCTAACTGTGTCTGCCTGCCTGGCCCTCCTCACCTCTGGAGCCTCCCCTACACACACACACACACACACAGAGTCCAGGCCCCAGTTTCTATGAAATGGGCTTAGCAGAACAGCCAGGAACATGCTTGTGAGGACAGGCGCTAGGCCGATGGTGAGGGCATAAAATCGGCCTCTTCTCCTGGGCTGAGCTAGGACCATGGTCATCTCCCCTCTAACTCTGAACACACTACTACCACCACCATCATCACTCCTGCCCCCAGGAATATTCCAACGAGAGGCTGAAGCAGACCAACGAGATGCTCCGGGGCATTAAGCTGCTCAAGCTGTACGCATGGGAGAACATCTTCTGCTCCAGGGTGGAGATGACGCGCAGGAAGGAGATGACCAGCCTCAGGGCCTTCGCCGTCTACACCTCCATCTCCAGTGAGTGTGTCTGCCTGTGAGCCTAGGGTGTCGGGCGCGGGCGGCGGCGGGCAGGTTACAGAAGCCAGAGAGGCCCCTTGACAGACTGTGGCTGAACTCCCCGAAATCAGTGTTCTTTTAAAATATTCCTTTTCGCTGCTCCTAATTACGTACGTGTGGGTACGTGTGCGTGAGTGCCCGTGCCTTCGGACGCCAGAGGCGTGAATCTCCCTGGAGCTGAAATGACAGGCAGCTGCGACCTGTCCGGTGGGGCTGCTGGGAACGGGACTGGGGTCCTCTGCAAGAGCAGTACATGCAGTTAACCACTGAGCCATGCTGCCTGCCCCCCAAAAAGTCCAGGCACAGTGAGCATCAGAATAAAAGCAGCCCCAGAAGTGCAGTTGAAGGAAGTGGTGACTAGTTTGCTTCCAGGAAGCATATATTTACTTCCTGGGCTCCAAACTGGAACCTGTTCCATGAGTGTGCACCCTCTGAGGAAGCCTGGGTCCCGAGGCTAGTGCCTGGCCCACTGAAGTCCGTTTGACGGGTGCTGTCTGTTGCATCAGAATCTTGGGAGAGAAGTCATGGGTTTGGGACTCAGGGTCAGTAGGATTTAATGAAAGCACTAGAAGGAGAAAAGGCCTCTGGAGCCAAGCAGGGGGCCTGCCCTGAGCCTTGTTCCTATCCACCAGGCCTACAGGGACAAGCAGAGCAACACAGGCTGGTGTCCGGAAGGGGAGTGAGGAAGCACGGTTGTCATTATTCTGGTTATGCGTATGCGTGGGCTACTCCACGCTAGTTCGTGCATGCATACACCGTGCGAAGGTTGAACCAGAGCTGTCAGCATTCCCAAGTCCGTAAACTTTGATTAACATAAAATACATATTTATGAGATACGGTGGAGGTTTCAGTCGTGCGTTAGGAATGTGCAAACATCAAACCTGGTGGTTAACGCACCCGCCTTCTTACCATTGCTCGTGTTAAGCACTTTGGAGATGCTCTCTGGTCATTCAGAAAATAAATAAGAAGTTACTGTGCGCGATAGTCCCCGAACTGTGCATGAGAAAGCTGGAAAAGTAAGTGGGGCCCAAAAAGACAGCTAGGGCGTGTTCTATCATACGGAGGCTTTAGGGAGTCAGTCTTGAGGCTGGGGTGACGGAGTGTTAGGAAAGACCTGATCTCCATCCCTCACATAAAAAGCAGCGAGCGGGGACCTATGCTGTAAGCCCCAGCACTGGAGAGGCAGAAACAGGAGGTTCCCTGGGGCAGGCTCCAGCCAGCCTGGCCTAACCAGCAAGCCCGGGTCCTGTAGAGAGACCTCGCCTCAAACAAGCAAAAACTGAACAGTGGGTGCCTCCCAAGGACCGACTCCTGAGGTTGACCGCAGGCCTGGCCACGGTGTCGGTCTCAATACAGAACTGTGATTGGGGGCCATGGAGAGAGGAGGCCGGTGGGAGGCCTCGGTGTCCAAGTGCAGCTCTCCTGTCCTTCAGGGCAGTGCAGAAAGCCCAGTGCAGTTCGCGCCTGGCGTGTTTGTCCTTACTGGGGTATCTCCTCTGAGAGGGAGTGTCAGGGCAGGGCCCTTCCTAGCTACAGACATGTGCTTCATGCTTCAAGTGGGCTCCCGATGTCCTCTTCCTGGACTCCTGGCTTCTGTTTCCAGGGATCAAGGCACAGGTCATTAAGCTGAGCTAATGGGAATCTCATGTTCTCGCCCCTGGCGCCAGCCTCGGGGTCCTGGCAACGTGAAAGGGTCCTGGCATCGTGTTAACAGATGGGGCCCATCCTGGGGTGCTGGATGGCTCAGGCAGGCTGTGGGGCAGACGTGATTGCTTGTGACGCTTTGTGATGGTCTGGCTTTGTGAGGGTCGCCAAGAGCTCTGGTGTCTTGGGCCCCAACAGCAGGTTGTGGGGGAAGGGCGCCAAATAAGGCATGGGAACAGCCACATCCAGAACTCCCTGGAGGCGATAGAGGAATCTTAGGTCCTGCCAGTCAGCCAGCCAAACTGCCCCCAGTCCTTGTGCAGGCCACGCCAGGGCCCTCTGAAGCCCTGAGCACGAGGAAGGGTAAGCACGGCGCACACAGCCTTAGGAAACGTCGGCTGGTGCCTATCGGCAGTGGCTGTGCATGTCTGGGAGCCACAGGGTCCGTTCAGATGCCCCTGCCTTTTGCATTACTCGCCTGGCCCTGCGCCTCCGTCTCTTCCAAGTGCTCATCAACCGTCTTATTGACTGTCTCCTGTGTGCCAGGCCCGGTGATAAGACACACCGGCCCTAGCCAGATGCTGTTTATGGTTTATAGGGGAAGCCAACCATGCAACAGCACAGTGATTGACAGGATCAGAAAGGGAACATTCCGGATGCCCATAAAAGTTACCAATTGTTCCCAACCTGGTCTTAGAGGTGGTGGGTGTCAAAGAGTGCCTGCTCGGGGGTGAAGCTCATAGTGGTCGCCCCCCCCCCCCCATAACACCCTGGCACAAAGACCTCAAGGTGGGGAAAACGATGGTGGATCCCATCTCAGCTGTCCTTCAGTGGGATGAGACCAGCTTGTGGAAAGCTGTGTCGCGTGTTAAGCTGCTGGGCGTATTCCCCGGGCCGGGAGCCATGGGAGGCGCTTAGGTAGACTGAGGAAGCAACCATCTCTGTCGGTACTGTGCGATCAGGGGTCTGGACCACAGGGGTCAAAAGTCTTGAAAATCAACTCAGCCATGTGTCGGGCTGGGGACAAGTCTCCATAGCCACTCTCCGCACTCCAGTCTGCCTGTCTTAACAGACTGTCTCTCTCCAGCCTCCTCAGTGGAAGCCCTAAGTCTTTTGTTCCTGTTTATATTTTTGTCTTTTTGAGATCATTTTTCACAGCTGGCCTGGAACTTGCAATGTAGCTGCGGGTGGCCTTGAACTCTGATCCTCCTGCTTCTGGGATTGCAGGTGTGCACGCCACACCCAGCTCTCGGTCTCTTTCTTTCTCCAGCTCCTCTCCATCTTCTTCCTTCTGCCGACCAACGCAGCCCCTGAGGGTTAGGTATGTGTATCCTGACCTAGTTTGGCAGAGAGGTTGACTGAGGAGGAGCAAGGAGCAGAAGCCAGTCCCGCTAAGGGCCTCTCGCTGAGGGTCTTTCGAAGCGAAGCGCCTCTGTAGCTCCCCGGCAACAGGACGCTGTGCCCGGCTCTCCTCTCCACCCTGCTGACTTTGCTGTCTGAATGTAAAATAGCCTCCACCCCCATGTACTTTAAAATACATTTCCCTTCCTCTCAGCGCAGCTTGCAATTAGGCCCAGGATGAGTGCCTGCCCTCTGCCTTCCCTCCACAGGAGGCGAAGCTGGAGTTAACCAGAGGCACAAATGGCCGCTGTGCCTCCCTGGCATGTAACTGAAATATTTATGGCAACTTAGGAAATGAAAAACTCCTGGTATCACAACGCCAGGCTGGTGTCCTCAAAGCCAAGCGGCAGCCCCTGGACAAAGCCAGGGGGCCAATGACTGGGTCTGCTCTGGCTTGGGGAGACTTGCCATCGTCTTTTCAGTGGGAGCGGGGGAAAGCTGACACAAAACCTTCGTTTGGCTCAGGACAAAGATTGCAGTGAGGGGAGGGTACTAGAAATAATTGTTGAATTGAGCGAATAACTTCTGAAGGATCTTTTTAAAATGCCCAGCTCTCTGCACCATTGCAGATGGGCTTCACTTTGATAGTGGCTTTTTAGGCTGGTCACCTGACATTAATCTTACCCTAACAAGCTAGGTGTAGTGACAACACACCAGCAACCCTAGCACTTGGGAGGCAGAGATAGGAAGTTCAGGAGTTCAGGGTCATCCTCGGCTACATAATGAATTCAAAGTCAGCCTGAGATACATGATAACCTGTCTCAAAAAGCCAAAAATCGCATGCACACTCACACAGACACACACACATACAGAGAGAGAGAGAGAGAGAGAGAGAGAGGGAGGGAGAGAGATTACCACTGCTCTAGTTTACTTTCTGATACTTTCATAAACATCATGACCAATTAATTAGTTAATTAATTAAAATAAAGGCAAGTTAAGGGAGGAAAGGCTATATTTTGCTTACACTTCCAGGTCACAGTTCATCATAGCAAGGGCAGGACAGGAACTCCATCAAGAGCGTGAAACATGGAGGAATGTTGTTTACTGGCTTGCTCTCTGCTCATGCTCAGCTAGCATCCTGATACAGGCTAGGCTCATCTGCCTAGGGAATAGTGCTGCCCACAGTGGGCTGGGGCCTCCCATATCAAACATCAGTCCAGACAGTCTCTCTCAGATAAGGCCAGTCTGATCTGAACAGTTCTTCAATGGAGGCTCCCTCTTCCTGGTAACATTAGATTGTGTCAAGTTGATAATAAAAGCAGACCAGGACATACCCCGTATAATCTTCTATAATATCTACTTCGTGTGACATCATTCAGCCCGTATTTCACTCTCCTCACACTCAAAATTTGAGCGCTCTCGTGTTCTTCATTCCTTGTGTGTGTGTGTGTGTGTGTGTGTGTGTGTGTGTGTGTGTGTGTTTTTTTTTTTTTTCCTAAAGCCAATCAAAGAGAATCACCCACTCCACAGCAGAGTTAGAGAGGAATCTATTCTCCAGTGTATCCCTAATTCTTCCACCACCGTGGAATCCTGTAGTGTGTGTGGCCCAGGAAAATGGGACCGCACCCCACAACAGTGGCCTGTCCAGCTGCCTATCCCCCTCCCCAGAGTTGTCTGCTGTACTCAGAGAGGGGCAGAGCCACAATTCAGGGCCCCAGGCTACAGCATAGACATCCCCAGTGTGGTCACACCCCTTCCAGGGTGATGGGGGTGTGATGATCTTCTGAAATACAGCAACTGATGACCCTACCTCACCCCCAGCTCCCACGCCAAAGGGGACCCACCCTCTCCGGTGGTCATCCTTCCAGGAGAGGGGAAAGGAAATGGAAAATCACACTCTCATCCTTCTGTCTCTCCTGCAACAGCCAGCACCCGGCGCAGAAATTAAATCTGTCACAAGCGGGCTCCACATTGCTGTGTCAGCTCTGAAACGTTCATTTTTAATTTATTTATAGCTCGTATCATTCCTCAAAGGAGTCCAGGCATCTCTAAAAATAAAGACAATAAAACAGGAAAATATACGTATTTTAAAAATCATGACGGGGGGAGTATGCATTAGAATAAAATATCAATTATCACACATTTTCTGCCTGCCAAGCGTTCCCCGGAGGTGTATGCCGTCACTTACTAAAGCGGCCCCTCCTGTTGGAAGTTTCCAGCCCGCCTCATTCTGGGTGGCTTGTTGCTGCGGCTGGAGCTGTGTTTGGCGGTGACAGCACCGAGACCGGCACCATCTTGCTGATAGCCTTCCCTTCTCCTGAACGATGATTACAGGATCAAGGGGTCGGGACTTCTCCAGAGGTCTAGCCACACAGTGCTAGGTCTCTTTCTCTGTGAGATGTATCAGTCGCTAATCCAAATCCCAGCCGACCCTGTTGTGAGGAGAGCCAGGCTAGAGGAGGAGGGTTCTTGGAAGGGTGAGCCGCAGGTGACCCTCTACCCCCGAGTCCCCCAAATTAGTCTTCTATCTTGGGGCAGAAGAAAGGCCTCCGTCTCGAGGGTGAGACAAGTGGCCCCGTGGGCAGGAGGGGAACTACTGAAGGATGGGCTCCGTGTGGCTGGTCAAGGGTGCAGGACTGACTGGTGTGTGTTCACGCTTTCCCTCCATTTCTCCCCAGCCAGGGATGGCCATGCCGTGTCCTATGCCAGACCCTAGTACGATGGATGTAACCAGTAATGTTTCTGCCACCCTGAAGTAAACAATAAAGCAGGGTGATTGGCGCTGTGTGGGTGCTTCTGGAGAGCGCCCTGCCTTTGTCAGCTAGGTCAGTTAAAGCACGGCCATAGTTAATACTGGTATCGATTAGATGCCTTCGAATTTCATGGAAAGATGACCACTGCCCAGGGCCTTTGGCCACAATGGTAGGGCATGGTCACCTCTCCTTTCAGATTAGAAACTCCCTAAAAAGATAGAAATGTCTTCTCTGCATGCTTGACAACTCCCAGGAACTCTGTCTCCCCATTACATCAGGAGATTCCTGGGGGAACAATACTTGTAGACTTCTTCTAAGGGGAGCCCTTAAGTGCAAAAACCATGCATGATGCCCTTCCTCCAGGCTGGGGTTCTCTGAAGCACCCCCCACTGCATCTCTGAGGGAGCTAGCTGCTGCGGGGTTCTTACAGTGAGGGGGCAAGCCAGGCAACTTCTGGACTTCAGAGTTCAGAGACTATTGTTCAGCTGACAGGACCGTATACAATGGCTAAGCCGTCGGCCCTGGCTACAGTCCTCTCCCTCCTCCTCTTTGGGCATTAATGATCTGGCTAATTGCAGAACCAGCCTTTTCTTTGCCCCCTGGGCTTGCCTGAAAGAATGGGAGAAGGGTGGATGAGAACCCAAGGGCACACTTTCTATTAAGTTAATTTGTGTGTGTGCTCATGCATGCACGTGCACACATGTACAAACACATGCTGTGGCACACATGTAGAGGAGAGAGGACAAATGGTGGGAGTGCGTTCTCTCCTTCTACCTTGTGGGCTTCAGGGATTGAACTCAGGCTGTCAGGATTGGTGACAAATGCCATTACCCGCCAGCCCCTGGGGCTGTACTTCTTACAGAATAGGGAATGGCCTCTACGCCGGATACCCACCTTGAGCAGGGACTCCAAGCCTTAGATCTATCTAAGGAAGACCCCATTTATGCTCTCAGTCTCCAGCTCCTTAGTCTGAAGGAGTTTGAAATCCCTCCCAAGAGCCATAGCAGATGGGAAAGCTTCTGCGTCGCACTGGGACGTGCAGGGGTCGAGGGAGAGGAAGGAGCAGCCTTTGGGGCCTCCTGAGACAGGGGCTACTTACTGAGCCCTGCAGCCATGCGCCGAACTTACCACAGGACTCCCTTCGCTGCTCCTTCGCAGGACAGAAACAGGGCTGGGGTGGGGAGTGGGGTGGGGGGTGTGGAGGCTGGGGTAAGGGGAATGAGGGGCCCGAGGGAGGGAAGCAAGAGGGCCACCTTCGCAACTCTCCCTCCCCCTAACCCCACCTTGTGCTTCCTTCCTCCACAGTCTTCATGAACACAGCTCTCCCCATCGCCGCAGTCCTCATCGTAAGTGGACCTCTCTCCTCCGCACAGGGCTGGGAACGGGAGCACGTGGAGAGCCACCTGGGTCCCACCCTTTGAACAAGGATCTCAAATTTTGTGTCCAGGGGTGAGGGTGAACAGAGATGGACCCCTCCCCACTCCACAGACAGGGTCTCCGCCTCGGGTCCTGGGGGATACGAGACATGGTATTTAAAGTAGTGGAACGTCCTTATAGCTATCGGGCTGGCGGTGATGCTCAGGGCATCCACAGAGCCCCGAGACCCAGGCTGGCACCACACAGACCGGGCTGGACTACTTCTGCGTACTCCAGCACCTGAGAGATGGGGGCGGGAGGACCAGCTCAGAGTCACTCTTGGCTACATAGTAAGTTCAAGGCCAGCCTGGGCTACACGAGCCACTGTCTTGAAAAGAAGTGGGAGGAGGAGAAGGGAGAAGAAACCAAGGGGTGGGAGGGATTGTTTATGAAATTTTTTAAATGGCTGCTTGTTAATCACAAACACATCAAAAATAGAACACATCTGTTGTGGAGATAATGGGAAAGTCAGGAAGGAGAGAGTAAAAATGGAGGTAAAACCCCACACCCCGCTCAGCTTCTTCAGGGTGTCTCTTTCTCGTCCTTTTTTAAGGCAGATGATACATTGTTTCTACAGAAATAGGACCGTGTTGCATACACGGTTGTATAACCTGCTTTTTTAGATTCAGGAACATGCCACACACGGCTCCTGTACCACGGACCAACATGGCGTGGCTTTCCAACATGCCCGTGACCAAAACTGTGCACAAGCTTAGCTGTGGAGGCAGGTCACGTACCGGACAGAGAGGCCCCAGGCCCCTGGAGCCCCACACAGCAACCCCTACCTAGTCTCCTCTCCTGTCTGCTCCAGGTTCTTTTAAAAGATATCTTTATTTCCCCTGAGGCCAGCGTCCCTGAGCTGCGTGGAGCGCACAGGCTGGCAGGCATGTTTGGGAGCTCATTTTCGATGTGATTTATTGAGCCGATTCCTGGCCTGTACTCTGGGAACTGTGCACAGAACCAATCAGGTAGCCGGCGACAGACCCAGGGAGACGATGCCTTTGAGCGACTATTTTGGTATTTTCTCTAGACTGAGGACTAGGGAAACTAGCACCCATTATTCTAAGGGGGACAAGAGCAGATTCAACCCCAGGGCATCTCCCTGCTTATTCCCAGCATGGGAGGGGGTGGGGACCAGAAGGGGTAGCCCCACCCCCTCGCATGCGTCCTGAATTTGCTCACCTCCGAGAGGTGACTAAGGAAGATGACTGTCTTTAACTGCAAAGTCCCCCACAGTCCCTGTCAGCTCTCAAGCTTCCTTCCCAGAGCCGTGGGCTGTCAGAGTGGGAGGGGACCCGCACACCCCGAGTCACCTTATCCTTCCTATACCTCTATCCACAGACCTTCGTGGGCCATGTCAGCTTCTTCAAAGAGTCGGACTTCTCTCCCTCAGTGGCCTTTGCCTCCCTGTCTCTCTTCCACATCCTGGTTACTCCACTGTTCCTGCTGTCTAGTGTGGTTCGGTCCACTGTCAAGGCCCTAGTGAGGTGAGAGAAGGATCCGGGCCAGGACAGTCCCAGGGGTGTCCGTCACAAGGTACATCTCCCTGTGATCTGGGCCTCTTTTGAGCAGCTGCTGTGGAAAAAGACTCTGTGATGTTCGTGTAGCAGTTAAAATGGTGTCTGGCATCCAGTACGTGCTCCCCAGACGCAAGCCATTGTGAATAACTTGTCTTAGTCCCAAGTAATCCTAATACTAGCCAGCCTTAATTCTAACGGTTTTAACTAGGAAAACCCACCGTCCCGCAGCTTTATCCAACTAATGGCCTTTAACACTGAACTAACCCAAACTGAGAAAGGCACCTCCGATCCATATCACTCCAGATGACTGGTCAAACTTTGTTAAGAAAAAAGTCTTAGGGGCTGTGGAGCCTTAGCTTAACGGTAGTGTGCTTGCCTAGTATAGACCAGGCCTGGATTCGATCCCCAGGACTGTGAAACGTGCATGAAGATATAAGTGTGGGTGGGCTGGTGCACATCTGTAACCTCAGAACTCGGGGAACAGAGGCGGGAGCATCGGGAATTCAAAGCTGTCCTTAGCTACGCGTGTACGTGTGCGGCTCACTGGGGCTACGGTGAGACCCTGCCTCAAAAGACAACAATACAAAGAAGAGGGGGGCAGTGGGTAGAGGGGTGTCAAGATGACTTAGTGGGTGAAGGTGCTTGCTGCCAAGCCTGGAGACCTGGTGACCCAAGACCCACATGGTAGGAGAGAGCCCACTCCTTAAAGTTGTCTGTGGCACGTGTTCCTCCAGGCCCTACCGCACAAAATCAGTGAATTGATGTAATTTTCCAAACTCCTGGTAACATTTGTTACTCGGTCCTTTGGAGTTGCCCACTGATCAGCTCCCCCACAGCACAGCCTTTGTGGGGCACCCTTAGGACCAGACACCCAATGAGAGCTGTGGGTGCCTGTGTCACTTCCTACTTCCTCCTCTCCCCTCCTCTGCCCTGCGCAGGGGTGCAGGGTATCTCTTTGATTCCTTCTGCAGTGTCCAAAAACTGAGTGAGTTCCTATCCAGTGCAGAGATCCGCGAGGAGCAGTGTGCCCCCCGAGAGCCCGCGCCCCAAGGCCAAGCCGGCAAGTACCAGGCAGTGGTGAGTGTCCAGCCTCGCCCTGCTGTCCCCAGCAGTTGCACCCAAGTCCTGAAACGTGCGCCCAGCCGCACTGGCCCTCGCGTTTCCCCCAGAAGAGGAGCCGTCCAGCCCAGGGACCTCACCTTATCTAATCCGCAGCCCCTCAAGGTCGTGAACCGCAAGCGTCCAGCCCGGGAAGAGGTTCGAGACCTCTTAGGCCCGCTGCAGAGGCTGACCCCCAGCTTGGATGGGGATGCTGACAAGTTCTGTGTCCAAGTAAGTCCTCAACCCTGTACCAGACAGCCTCAGCACCATCTTCCAAGAGAAGCTAACACCATCAAGGACCTGGGTTCTGAGTCCTCTCTGAAAAAGCACTCCCCCCAGCACGCCCACCTGCCAACCTGCCAGAGGAATCCTGAAGCCGAGGACATTTCCACACCTCTCAGCAGGAGAATGCCCTCCATACTCCCACTAGGGTACCTCAGACAGGGCTTGATACCCCACTGCCCTACCCAGGAAGCACCCCAGGGGTTAGAAATACTATCCATTGATCTTCGTGAGGTAAGGGAACAAGGAGTGCTCCACACTAAAAACACCATTGCCTCTGTCCTCTTCCGCAACCGTGGGGGATGGCCAATGAAGATCGTCGGAGGCTTCTTCACCTGGACCCCTGATGGGATCCCCACCCTGTCCAACATCACCATCCGCATCCCCCGAGGTACGTACGGCCCAGCTCGCCCCTGCAAATATGCCCCGCCCCCATGTCCCAAACAGAGAGGATAAACCAAGTCAGTGTTTGTTGAGCACTTGCCCTCTCTGACCCTTGCTGGGCATTTTGGGATCTGAATTCTACACAGGGATGAGGTACACCCTCCAGGTGTCCCGAGACAGAAGCCGGCTACACCCAAGGTCAGAGTAAGCCGGTGACACCTCAATGCCGAGCCATCTGTTGCCAGTGATAGGTGAATAGGTGTCAGCCTAGGAGGACGTATGGAAACAGGTTCTGAACATGGGCGTGTTCCCATCAGCCCGTGGGAGAGTCGAGGGTCTAAGCCAGGCTGGCGCGTCGTTAGAGGGACAACAAGGAGCCGGGCTCCCATCAGGGAGCACTGCAGGGAAGAAGCAGAGGATGTTGGGAAGGGAAGGAGGGACCTGAGAAGCCGAAGATGTCTGTCAATTCCAGAAGGAAAAACTCAGGGGAAGATCTCTTAGGGGTTCGGGGGGGGGGGGAGAACTGGGGTGGGGGGCGCCCAGAGTGCACCTGACTGTCTGTCCTCCTGGGTGGTAGTTGTTCAGACTTCACCGGCTCCTCTCCGTTGCCGCAGGCCAGCTGACCATGATCGTGGGGCAAGTGGGCTGCGGCAAGTCCTCGCTCCTCCTCGCCACCCTGGGGGAAATGCAGAAGGTCTCGGGGGCCGTCTTCTGGAACAGGTAATGCTTGCTTCCTCCAACCATCCTTCTCTGCAGAGGAGGCCGCGTGCATGTGTTTATGGGATACCTCTATGCGTCGAGCGAGGAGGCTCCTAGGAAATGCTGTTGATTTTCTCGTATTATCTGCATTCAGTGTTCATTCGAGCCTTACAGTGTGGTGCGCCAGATTTTTGCACAATCTTGTGCATGAATGCCTTCCTTAACAACCAGCGGAGTATCGTTACCAAGTCTCATTTTATAGATGAGAGCTGTATTTGCCCGAATTCACAGAGCCAGCAAGAGGCAGAGTGGGGATTCGAACTCAGTTCTGCTCACTCTAGAATCTCATATTCCCTGGGCTATATGTCCTACCTGCCAACACTGGTTTCAGGATTTTCATCAGCAAAGCAGACTGGGACCATTCCGGGGGCGTTTGGAGGGCTCGGAAGTAACCCAGGCAAACACTGGTTTCCAGAGATCTCTAACTTAATTAAATAGCCAGAACGTTAGGCAGAGTCCATCATGAACCTATTTGTTATGCCCACCTACGTCTAGAAGACAGGCAGAATTAGCTGCTGGAGGGTGAATATCATCTTTAAAAGGCAGGAGAGGCAACGCTGATAGATGAAGAGAAAGATTCAGAGATAGATGAAGAGAAAGATTCAGAGCCTGAACACTAACCCTAACCCCACACAGCCTGGCTCTGCGCCATGGCCAAGGGAAAGAGGCACCCGGTTCCCCAGCTGAGATGCACATCTTTTATTCAGGACTGAGGGCTACAGCCAATTCAACCAGAGCGGGGCCTGCTCTGCAGGTCACTTTCTTAGGTGGAAATGATCGAAGATGACAGGTTTTGATAACCTGAGCACAGCTGAGCAGAGAGGAAGACTCCCGGACATTGCTTGACTACAGGCTCCACATTCAAGGCCTCATTTTCCAAACTGTCCCTGAATGGTGACCCCAACGGTAGCAAGTCTCCCTCCTTAGTGTGGCCGTGGGCTAGCAGATGAGCCCTTAGGGTTTCCTGGGTCCTGGAAGTCTTGTAATTCCAGAAGGAACTGGATCCTGTTTGGGAGCAGAAGCTTCTTTGCCCCTGAATCCATCCCGCTCAGGGGCTTACTGGGAAGGTCCCCGCCGAATTGATTCGAGTTCACTGTGCCGGTTTTGGTCACAGTGGCTCCTCGTGTCTTCGAGGAGTCCTTGCCTATTAGCTGTGTGTTCATGACAAGAAGGCAGAGCCTCGGTGAACTGTGAGCTGAAGAACATAGCCAGTGTTTGTTGGGCAGCTGCCTGGACCAGGCAGGGTCTCGCCAAAGTTGCCCACTTCGTGGGAGCAGCAACCGAGGCTCAGGGAGTTTGGGTCACCTAGGCTTGGCCACTGTCTCAGCTGGAGTGCCCTGTATCCTGTTCCCAGGGAGTTGTTCTCTAAATTCCAGGTCGAAGGCAGTCTGGGTCCAGTTTCTCTCCAGGGAAACCTTTTATAGAAGAGATTGCAGAGTCTAAACCTGAAGCTGCCCCTGGCGCTCCCTAGCCTGTGTCCCACTTAGCTCAAAATCTAAAATGCCCCCGAACCTGGTTGCTCCCCCCACCACCACCAGCCACACACATCGTCATCACACAGCTCCTCTGACCACCAGAGGTGGCAGATGACGTACCAGGGATTCAGCTGGCTCAACCCCACCTCTCCTCCAAGATGTTCCACTGCTGGGGGGCTGGCTGCTGCCTCTCTCCCTTCAGAAGCCCTGCCCCAGCCGAGGGGATGGATGCAAGGAGTCTCTCCCTGGAGGCTAACTCTGGGGGCCTCTCATGTGCCAAGCACGGATCAGGACCTTCAGCGTCTGTCAGTTCCTCACCCTGGGAGGTAGATATTGTTCTTCCCATTCACCAGATGAGAAACTGAAGCAAAGCGAGCTACCCAGTTCTTATGATGGCAGGAGCGTAGTCTGTATCCAGATGGGCACCGGCGAGCTTCCGCTGTGTGCTGAAAAGGGAGAGAGCTTCAGGAAGAACTAACAGCTCACCTGATGACCCAGAAATTATCAGCCTCTCTGCTGTGTTTCACACACACGTGAACATACGTACACATGCACACATGCACACACACACACACATGAACACGCATACACACACACATATGCACACATACACATGAACATACATACATGTGAACATACATACACGTGAACACACATAAACGACACACATAAACGCACACACACATGAGCACACATACACACTCAAACATACACACATGAGCACATATACACACACAGGCACATATATATGAACACATACACACATACACATGAACGCACATACACACACAAACATGTAAACACACACACATATACAAACACAAACATACACACACGAACACACACAGACACATGAACACACATTCACACACATAACACATACACATGAACACACACACAAACACATAAACATACACATATACAAACACAAACACACACACATATACATGAACACACATATACACACAGATATACACATAACACACACTCAGACACATGAACACACATATGAACACACACACATGCCCTTCACAGAGCCACTACAGGAATCCTAGGGCTTTGCACTCATCAAAACCCACCCTCCTCAAAGGATGTCCAGGTCCATTTGAGACTGAGATGCCAAGATTCTTGTTCCTCCAGAATCCACCTTGCTCTCCTCCATGGGCCAGCTCCCCCCAGGCATAACAGGTTAACCTGCAGCCATCCCTAGGTGACTGTGAGAACCCACTCCTGTCTCAGTTCAAGCTCTGGCTTCTCCATACCATTACTTTAGCTCACCCAGAATATATTGATTCCCACCAGACCCTGTGCACAACATCAGGGATGAGATAATAGTTCAGACTTGGCTCCTGCTTGCTAAGGGCGGGCAAGAAAATCAGTGACAACAGAGCACCCAGAGAATGAGAAAGTTGGGGGGGGGAGCACTGAGAAGCCCCTTGACGATGCAAGGCTCACTGGTGTTAAAGAGCCTGGCTCCTGGTGCCTGGAGCACTGAAGGTGTGGGCTGCAGTGGGGAGGGACTGATGGAGGGTGATTGGGTGGGAGAAGGGACTAGAGAAGAGGCCAGTTAGGAGCTCATTAAAATAGCTGGGAAGGGGGACTCTACACTGATGTGACTCCGTTGGCTGCTGATATTGTCTTTCAAAATCTTGGATCTCCATATGAACACTTAACTCAGGGCAACGAGCTAAGAGTGGGAACTGTTTGTTGGAATGATAACTCCTGGGAGGAGATCTGCATCCAAGATGTTCACCCTCGGGTCTTCAGAGAGATGATGCACCTGCAAAGTGAGCCAAAAACAAAAGCTTTTGACCTGGAGGCCCCTCCTGATAGTGCACGCCTGCAGCCAGAGGCCAGAGCCATGTCAGGACACACTTCCTTACCAGGGGCAAGCCCTGGTGACCAGACGGCCAGAGAGTTCCAGGAGGCACAAGGCAGGAAGCTGGGAGGTTAGGGAGGTGCAGCGTTGTGAACGCTCTGGGGAGATGGAGCTCAGCTTGTTGGTACAACTGCTCATTTATCCTTGCAAGGACCAAATGAGCTAAGTATGGCTGAGCAGACAGAGCAGATGCCAAGCTGCCTGGGATCAGATTTGATCTCTGTGTTCTGGAAAATTCCATAAGCGTTCTGTACCAGTTTCCCCTTTTAACCCACGGGGTTGGTGAGAAGATTAGCCCAGCATGTAGCAAGAGCCCTATAAATATTAAGATAAACGTTATTATTCAGCCTTGCCAAGAACAAAATTCCCACACAGCTCTTTAACTGTAGCCCAGCCCGTCTCCCTCCCAGGAGAGATCATAGTAAGCTCCCTGGAGACAAGAGCTTTTTATTTCTCTCCAAATCCATAGTCACTTAGACAAATGAATTCATTTACAGATGAATGAACAGGGACAGCTTGGGACCTTCAGGAGACGATCGTTATAAATTCGTATTAAAGTGTCTCTCTCCCACAAGCCGTCGTCCAAATTGTTCCCTAACCCAAACTCCAAGCTTCTGCACCCACTGTGGGAAGGAGCCAGCCCTGTGAATGCACCTCACACTCTGTGGGGCGATCTGTCTGTGTGGCTCTGGGCCCTTTAAGATTCTGTGCTATTTTCCAAGGGCCCACTGCAGGATCTTGGGAGCGTCTCCACGTATAGATAGTATAAGAGGAAGTCTGGCTCTTTGCCCTCAGGAGACTTGAGTCCAGGTTGCTAGGGTCATGTGGAATGAGTCCAGCATGTGCACTGGGAACCCGTCAGCTGGGGCACATCAAAGCCTGAGAGCTGTCCCCTGCGGTCCCTGGTTCTGGGTCTCCCAGTCAGGTGACTCCCACCCCTTCCTTTCCATGAGTCGTCAGCCTCTCCCTGGCTTTTGTGCCTCAGTGAACTGTCAACCTGGGAATTTGCAAACTCCCCGTGTAATCTCTGAGAAGAAAGCATGTTAAGAAAGAGTCAATATTAGCAGATACACTCAGGTGCAATTCCTTTCCCAGGAAGTGAAAAATCAGGCCATTAGTCCCTACGCTAGCGTGACTTCTAATGTCCCCAAAAGCCATCAGGAAGTAGGCTCCAGGAAAGCACAGGGTGGGGAGGAGGTTCCCAGCCCACAAGGAAGTACAAATCTGTTTTCCCCAGTACTCCCTGCTCCCGTCCCCCTGCCACCTGCCGAGACGCCCACGCGTGACCCATCAGTGTGCCCGTTGCCTTTCTGCCTGTCCTAGTTAGGGTCATATCGCCGCGAAGAGACGCCATGACCACAGCAACTCTATAAAGGAGAGCGTTTAACTGGGGTTGGCTCACGGTTCACAGGTTTAGTCCACTGTCAGCATGGCGGGCACGCAGACAGACATGGGGCTGGAGAAGTAACTGATACTTTCATATCTGGGTGGGCAGGCAGCAGGAAGAGAGTGTCACACTGGGTCTGCCTTGAGCATCTGAAACCTCAAAGCCCACCCCCCCAGTGACACACTCCCTCCAACAAGGCCACACCTCCTAATAGTGCCACTCCCTACAGGCCTATGGAGGCCATTTTCATTCAAACCACCACAGTGCCTATTGCTTGGTGGTGTTTGGATCAAAGTTGCCTGACCCTCATCCTTAGGTGTACCCAGCTGTGCTGAAGAGAGACAGGGGACTCAGGTGCCCCCTGGGTCTCCTAGCAGCAGCCAGTGGACAAGACTCTGATAGGACCAGCTGGGGAACCTGGATGGCCTCTTTAGTTCTGACTGTTCCACATGGGCAGGTGAAGTCGCCCTTCTGGAACTCACTTTTCTTCTTTACAGCAATGAAAAATACTCTGTCTCTTCTGTCTTGGGGATCTGGCCTTGGCACCAACTGCACAGGGGACCATGGTGGGAGCTAATACTCCGGGGCAGTCGCAGGCCAGCAGGAGGGAGGACAGTGGACTGTCAGCCCTAGTCTCACCCCACACCCCTCTCCCCATTTTGTTTATGGCTGGGATCTCCACTAAACGCTGGGGGCTGTTAGTTACTCCACGTTCTTGTAATCGGAAAACCTGAGAAAATAATTTAAGGGAGGGAAAAAAATTGTGCTGGCTCATGGTTGCAGCCCTTTGATGGCTGTGAGCCTGGGGCCCCCTTTTCAAAAACAAACAAACACATTTCATAGCTTCTGGTTCAGTTGGTTTCCATGAGGCATAACATCACGGCAGCTGAGGAAGGGGGAAAGAGGAAGCAGCTTCACAGCTGACGGGAAGGAACAAGATCGCCACAGGGTCCCACCCTAGTGACCTGCTTCTCCTAGCTGGATCCCCTCCAGCCTCTACAACCTCCCCAAATAGTACTACCAAGTGGGGACCCCTGTGGGGAACATTTTATACTCTGATCACCCGTGCACACAGGGCACTTGATTCCCCCTCTGCCTGCACTGAGGTAAACAAGCACTGGGTGTGAAGGGCGATCTCCCACCCCCCACCCACCCCGCGTGCTCCCCGCAACCAGCTACGTTCCATGCTGATAATGTGTTCTCTCATACTCTGTACAATTTGTACCTTCCCCTCGCTCGATGGAAAGCAAATAGACTCCGTTCAGTAAAGGAGCTTCACATTTAACAGCCAAGGAGCAGAGAAGCCATGTGGTTTCAAACCATAAGGTCATACTGAGGATGGAAATATTAATATCTCAGGATGAGTTCATTCAGAGAACAGGAGACAATCGCAGCGTGTCAGCCTGGGCCATTGCCGAGGGTTGAGTCTCATGGACAGACCCTGAGCCTGTGACCTCTAGGTAATTTGTTGATTCAGAGCTCTGTCCTACTCACAAAGGCCTTTTAACCCTGCAGAGTCTGCAGCCGACTTGTCACCCCTAGAGGTGGGCATCAAAGCCGGGGAACCCAGGGTCTTCCCTGTGTTCTGGCTGCAAAGGTGAGAAGGACCTTTCGTTAGCACTGTGATAAACAAATGGCGTTTTTACATGAAGATTTTAGGGGGCTACATCCATTGTTTTAGCCTTCCTGAACCTGTGAACGGGTGCAGGAAGCGAGTCTTACAGAGTGAAGGCAGCTGCAAAGCCTTAGGAAGCGCCCCTCCCCCATACAGCACAGCAAGCACCTCTCACAGGCACAGAAGCCTCGCTCCGGAAACAGAGCATGCAATTGTCCGACACCTGATTCGAACATTCCCCTACGCCGTATTCTTCCCACCTCTTCATGCTGCCTGTCTGTCTCCTTACGCTGTCTCTATCCGACCGTTCCCTCCTTCCATGTCTGTGACCCGATCCTTCCCACCCCTCAAGGCTCAGCTCATCCGACTTCTATTAAACGCTGCTCATTTCCTCCTCTTCCGAGTGAGGCCCGGTGGTGTGAGTCTGGATCCCATTTGCTTGGTGGGTTAAGAAGGGAGGGTGAAAAACTCAAGGTCTGTGAGTTCAAGTACAGTCTGGACAGCTCAGCAAGACCTTGTCTCAATATAAAAGTAGAGCCGGGGTGTGTAGCTCAGTGGGAGAGCCCTTTCCTGGCATCTAGAGGCCTGGATTCGATCCCTGGTACCACCCCTAAAGAATACATTTTGTAATTACCAAACAAGATGCATTGAGAGCCAGTGGGATGGCTCAGCGCTAAGAGAGTTTGCCGCTCTCGCAGAGGACCTGAACTCAGTTCCCAGCGCACACATCAGGAGGCTTACGATTCCCTGGAACTCTAGTTCCTAGGGATCCAGCCCCCTCTTCTAGACTTCCTAGGTACCCTCACACATACAGACACGCAAATAGACATAATTCAAGATGTAGATGCACCTTCAGTGAGGACAGACCACAGGCGTACGGAAGATAAGGGCGTGTGCCGTCCCGCTGCCTCGAGTTTCCTGTCTCTCTCGATTCCTACGTTTCTGTATCGTCTTCCTCAAAACTCTCTAATACTTTGGTTCCTCTTCCCCTTTTCTCTGGGGTCTTGTCAACTCTCTGCCTTCTGTCTGCCTGGTTCACCCAACAGACTGTGAGCCCTGCGGGGCAGGCTTTGTGTCCTGGTGCAGCCTGGCATGAGAGTACCCCAGAGAGATGGCAGTCGGTAAAGCACCATTGTGCAGGCTGAGTGAGTATGGATTCCCAGCAGCCCATAGGAAGCTGGGTGCTCTATGAGCCCAGCACTGGGGGGTAGGGGGCAGACACGTGGGTTCCCAGTGTAGCTGAACCAGTGAGCTCCAGTGTGTGGGAATCCCTGTCTCAAAAACGAAGGTTGAGGGCGACTGAAGAAGCCACTCAATGTGGACCTTTGGCCTCTAACTGCACGCACCAATATGTACATATACATATCCCCACAGACAGACAGACAGACACACACGTACACACACACACACACACTCCAGCAGTCAGTGAGAGAACATGCTTGCCAAATGTACTATTCTTTACTTCTTAGCTTCAAACATATACACAGAGTCTTAGGGCTAGCTTAAGTCTAACTCCTGCTAGAAGCTTAGGGCTACAATAGAAAAAGTGAACTCATATTAGCACCTCAGCTTCCCCTCTTTCTGACTCCGTCACATGGAGCCTATTCTGCACCCCCTGAGCCTCGGTGTGCTCATCTGTAACGTGGGGACAGGGCGCTGTAGTTGTAGGGTGAGTGCAAACTGCTCGACACTGTGCATGGGAATGCCCACTGGCAAGAACTCACCCTCCTCCTCTGCCCTAATGATTAATATGCCTGTCAACAAGCTCCGTTTGTTACAGGTCTGTCACGTGCTAAGCACTGTGAGGGCTGGAAAAGATGCTCTTCCTGCCTTCAAATCCCACTGGGCACGCCAGGCTCACACAGGCACTGATGGAGAGCAAGGCAGTCCATTAGGAGTGCTAATTGGGCAGCTGAGATCAAGATGAAGGAAGCCAGGGCTGAGTCAGGGCGAGATGGGGTGTGCAGAGTCCTCGGGGAGCCGCAGGGATGCAGACCACATCCTTTGCTACTGTGGAGGAAGTCTCCCGAGATACACTTATCTGGGCTCTGGCCACAGAGCAGGAGTCCATCAGCTCTGGTTTCCTCTGTCTCGTGCTAGCGGTCTGTCTGTGAATTGTCAATCACTGCAGTCTGGTGGTTAGAGAAGTTAGGTAAGGCAGGGTGAGAGAACGGACAGGGATCACGAAGTTGAGAGGAAAGGGCCAGGGACTGGTGTTGACAGATGGGTCCCGACCTCACTTGGTCCTGCTCCGGAGCAGGGTCAGGCTTTTTTGTCTTCTTCTGGCTGTGTGATTTGGAACAAGTTATTTAGCGTCTCAGAGCCTAAGTATATCTGCAAGATGGAGTTGAGAAATCAAAACAAACATCCGTGTCCTTATTTTGTACATTAAAAGTGATCACCCTGGGGCTGGAGAGGTGGTTCTGTGCTTAAGAGCCCTGGCTGCTTTTCCAGAGGACCTGGATTCAAATCCCAGTGCTCATATGGCAGTTCACGAACATCTGTAACGCCAGTTCCAAAGGATAAGACAGCCTTTTCTGACCTCTGGGATTAGCAGACATACACATGGTAAACAGATTTACAGGCAGGCTAAATGCCCATATATAAGAATAGATAGATAGGTAGATAGATAGAGAGAGACAGATATTTTAAAAATTAAGTAATCATTCTACTACACTGCTTTTCAGTACTTCTAAAAGCTCAATAGAGGATGCTGTCTTGAGCATTATTAAAATAAGACAGATAACTGGGTGTGGTGGTTCAGGCCTATGGTCCATCCCAGCATCTTCAGGTGGGAGCAGGAAGACCAGGAGTTCAAGGTCATCTTTATCTATAGATCCCATTTGAGGCCAGTCTGAGCTACATGAGGCCCGGCCTAAAAATATTGATAATTTAATAATTATAATCATAGAGCCCTGCATGAATACAGAAAAGGTTGTTTTTCCCACGTGTGTGTCCCAAGTGCACATTTCATTGGTGGAGGGTGTTTCTGAAAGGTTGAGAGGTGTTGAGCTGAGACAAGAGAACACCACACAGAAAATCTTGGCCCCGAGATTCAGATCACTGTCTCCAAAGGCTTGTCTTCCCGGGAGAGGATTCGCCGCCTCCCTGCGCTGACAAATTCAAGAAAATCTCTGCTCTGAACCGCCGGCGGTGCACACGGACGTTTTCTACCTTTGAAAAACAGTTACTCCAGTTATTTCTGATCCGCTGTCAGATTCTGCCGTCTGAGAAGCACTGTGCAGTGGCGGCGACGTGGGAACGCCATGCTCCCTCCCTGAGCTCAGTTGTCCCAGCTGTGAGACTCACCGCTGCCCCAGGTCAATGCCGGGAGCACCGGCTGAGCCAGTGCTGTTTGGAGGGTGCTCAGCCAGGTGCTCAGAGATGGAGATGGGTCGATTCTGCACCAAAGAAGCCACTCTCGTCCCTGGATTGGGTGGGAGGTGGAGGAGTAGGGACAGCTTCTCCGTGAAGCTCCGGTGTGGTGGAAGGCAATGGGAGTAACTGGTGTTATCTTTCTCTCTGACCCAGCAGCCTTCCAGACAGCGAGGGAGAGGACCCCAGGTACTGCCTCGGGACAGGGTTGGCGTGGGTGGGGTGGTGGGGCCTGAGGGTGAGAATCCTAAGTACGAATCCGATGTCGTGCAGCCACACGTTCTCAGAGGATGAGGCTGTGTGGTCTTGATGAAGGCAAACATGGTCACGGACGGGAAAAATAACCTTAGACAGGACAATGCTGTGTACCCATCTCAAGGGTCACAGGACATAAGCAGGTGTCAGTCATCTATGGTACTAAAACACTGCAGTGAGAGGAGCACGCCTTTAACACCAGCAGATACACTCGGATCGCCGTGAGTTCAAGGGCAGCCTGGTCTGCACAGTGAGTTCCAAGCCAGCCAGGGCCGCGTGCTGAGAACCTGTCTCGAAAACAAACAGTAACAACAGCAGCAGCATATTACAGTGACGATCATCGACGTCAACAAAACAGTTTCCTACAAAAGAAAATTTTGTCTGGATGGGCTGGGGATGTGGCTCAGTTGGCAGGGTGGTTGCCTAGCATGCACAAAGTCTTGGGTTCAATTCCCAGTACCTCACAAACCAGGTATGGTTCTGCACACCTGTAACCATACTGCTTAGGATATACAGGCAGGAGGATCAGAAGTTAAAGATCATCTCCATAGGAAATTGGAGGCCAGCCTGGGCTACATAAGACTCTACAGCCTGAGCTACATGAGAC
Source organism: Cricetomys ansorgei (assembly GCA_026225945.1). Taxonomy (NCBI): domain Eukaryota; kingdom Metazoa; phylum Chordata; class Mammalia; order Rodentia; family Nesomyidae; genus Cricetomys; species Cricetomys ansorgei. The sequence continues at coordinate 2,766,683 of JAMJFZ010002635.1, read as the reverse complement.
CCTACTGCCAAGAAAAAAAAAAAATATATATATATACACACACACACACAAACACATATATATATATATATATATATATATATATATATACATAGTCGTGAGTAGAGTCAAAAAGTAGGTGAATGGTTTCCAGAGGCTGGAGAGAGACCGAGGAAAGAGGGGGTGGCTACTGATCACACGAGGTTTCTTTGAATGGTGACCATGTTCTGGAGCTAGATAGCAGTGCTGGCTGTGTAACCTTGTGAATAAACCAAAAACCCCCAAACTAATAATATGTCAGGAGCCAGGGCTGGTGGTGCACACCTGCAATCCCAGCACTTGGAGGTGAAGGAGGATCGGGAGTTCAAGGCCAGCCTAGAACACAGGAATCCCTGCCTTCAAATTTAAAAAAAAAAAAAAAAAAAAGTAGTGGAAACAAATAATTGGAAAAATATGTCTTGAAAGTCTCCAGAGATACCAGGGGGTGGGGGTGGGCTTTCTCTAAGAAGGAGAGACAGACATCCTTCACACTGCACAGAAAATTCAGGGTGTTGAATGTGCTCGGTGAAAGTGTAAGAAATGGTTGGGTGACACCGAGACAGCACAACCTTCTCCCCTTCCCTGGGAGGGCAGGAGGAATCCAGAGGCTGTGGACCAGGCCCGCCAAGGTCGCTCCTCTGTGCAAGTCACCTGTCAACTAAGAGACACTGCCTGCTCTGCCACCTTGCCCCCAGACCAAGCCTCTCGAACCATATGGTTATATGTCCTGAGCCAAAACCCAGACGAGGGAGTGGCAAGTCTGCATGTGTCTGAAATAACAGAAAAGTTGACACTGGGGCTGTTGGCCCTGGCCAGATTGCAGGAGCACCAGTGCCCACGTGTCCTCCCTGGCTGGTTCTCCCAGATTCTAAGACTCCTCTGGGGTGCCCTGGGGGACTACGGTCCATGCCTAGAACCTCTCTCTCAGCTTCTGAACTATAGGTGGCCACCTACATAGGGCAGATTCTGTCACCTCCTTGCCCCAAGCCGACTGTGGTCAGAGCACCTTGCCCAGCCTGGTGCAGCCCTGTTGGGGGCTTGTTCATGAGTTGTGATTCAAGGCCACATCTAGGATCTTGTACATAGCTGCAGACTGGGTGTCTGGTCTTACAGAAGCACAAGGTGGGGTTTGAAGGAGCAAGAAATCTCCACCGGGGTCGGGGGGAACCCTCCGCCCATCGGTATGAGCTTGACTTGTGCCTTTCGCCCCCTGCAGCAGCCCAGAGCGGGAGACAGCGGCTGACTCGGATGTCAGGTACCTGCACTGAGGGTCCCTGGGTGTCCCTGGCTGGGTAGCAGGCTTCCTGTAGAGCCGTTGTGCCCTGGGAGTAGCTGCAGGTTCTAGGGAGAGCTCTTGCTGTCTCTGTACATCAAGCTTGTTCGTTCTCAGTGGCTTCTGGGCTGCGGAAAGGGGGAATGGGAGGGGGGCCCATTGACTCCAGCACTCTGAATGTGATGCCCTCAGCTGCTTCTGTAGAAATGTCCTCTGTGGAGTCCAGCAGCTACTAAGGGGGTATGGAAAGTGGGCTAAGGGATTTCTTGATTTGGTGACTCTTGGGGGTCCTCCCTGCCTCGGGGTTGAGATGGGGCTGGAGAAGGCCAGTGAAGGGAGATGACAGTCCTGTACATAGCCACCTGAGGCATGGACTTTCTAGGATTTCCAGGCCTGAAACCTCAGAACATGGGTTTGATCGCAGATCCAAGCATGTCTGCAGAGCCATAAAGTCTCTTGGAGACCTGGGAGATTTTTCTTCCAGAAGCCATGTTATGGGGAGAGGGGGCTTCCCTCATTCTCCTTCCTAAGTGAACCAAGTCCTGAGTCTCCTCATATAGCCGTGTGGTCAAACAGTAAGGGTCCCAAGTCTGGCTGTACCCAGACCCTCGTGTGTGGCTGCAGACTGGGTCCCTGGGATTGCAGAGACACAAAGTTGGAGGGAACCAGAATCCTTTTGGGAGGACTGAGTCCATCAGGAAAAAACTTGACTAGTATTACAGGACACTCCCCACAGATACCTGCCGCATGCCCTGGCCATCTCAATACACCCCTCCTCTAGCCCCAGTCTAAGCCAGTGATTGGCTTGGCAGTTGATGGGAGAGTGAGCCCCTGGGAAGGTCCTCCCACTCACCACCAGTTTGTTTCAGGAGCAGAGGCTCTGTGGCCTATGCATCTCAGAAGCCATGGCTGCTAAATGCCACTGTGGAGGAGAACATCACCTTTGATAGCCCCTTCAATAAGCAGCGGTAACAGCTTCTGGGAGAGGGACTGGAGAGGAGTGGGTGTGGTCCCCGGCACCTGAGCATCCTAGGGTCCAGCCAACACTACTTAGTCTATCTGGAACTGTGCCTGGGTTCCCTTCCCGTGTGTGGGAGCAGGGAGGGGGCCCTGCTGCCTGGTCTGGCTAGAACAGAGGTGAGGCTGACCCTTCTTGTGGTTCCGCACTGTCAACTCTAATGCCCCCACATGCACGTCACAGCTTTCCTTGATGGCAGTCAGAGCTAGCATCCACCGATCACTCAGAGGTGCCTAGGAAGTGTGCCGGGCCCTTCATCTGTGTCCTTGTCCCCGACACGATGCTCTTATGCCCATTTTATGGGTGAGGAAAGCAAGGTTCTGAAGCTTAAGTAATTTAACCCAAAGCCAGTCAGTAAATTACCGAAATGGGTATCAAACAAACATGTGTCACCAAGGACCTCTGCAGTCTCCACGGATGCCGCTGGCCCTGCTCAGGCTGAGAACTGGCCAGAAAATGATGAGAAGAGCAGCAGGCAGGCAAATATTTGATCAGCCATCATCATTACCACCTCCAAACAATCAGCAGTGGTTCTTCCAGATGGGACCCCAGCAGGAGTGCTGGCTGCAGCGTTTCCCGAAGCGCAGGACCACAGGCCCTCTCCCGCCCCTCACTCAGCCTATTTGCTTCCGTACAATTTCATCCTCCAAATATTTAACCAGCCCCAGGCTGTGCAAGCGCTGACCTTAGCTCTTTCCAGTTCTTATGATTGTTTGCTTGCAATAGGCAGGAAGTACATTAAAGCCATCACTCACTGGGGCCCAGCAACCCCAACTAATGACCCCTGACTCTGGCCAGGCCAATCCACTGACCCCGTTGTCCTCACTCTCCAGGTACAAGATGGTCATTGAAGCCTGCTCCCTGCAGCCGGACATAGACATCCTGCCCCACGGAGACCAGACCCAGATCGGGGAACGGGTTAGTACAGCCTCCCTTGCTCCCTACCCATGTTCCCACTGTACCCTGAGGTCCTTCTTAAGAAGAATGAATGATGGAATAGACAAAGGAAAGGGCTGAAGACCTTCAAATAGTATGTAATTGTGATGACCATTGTCCTCTGTTGCACATCTTCCCCTGGGGAGACATGAAGAAATCTCTGTTCACCCCAGATAAGGCTCCAACAACAGACCAAAAAGACAGGTCCACCCAAGTCTATCTTAGTGATCCAGCGAGTCTGTTGGGGTTAATTACAGGAGTATGTGTCAGCTACTTCACCCAAAGCCCACTCCAGCATGGGTAATAACTCACAAAATAACTCCCCTGCAACAACCTGCACAACCTGCACAACTTACTGCCGTTTGGTCAGTTGGAGTCTCCCCTCCACAGCAATTGTTTCTGCTGATATACCCGTGAGAAGGTCCTGTGAGTCTTGTAAATTTCAGGACCTTTCCGAACCTTGTGAGTTTTCCCTACCTCCTAAATACTATAAGGTTCCTCAGCTTCCCGAATCTTATAAGCCTTCCTTCCTCCATCCAGGAGAGAATGCTTCAGTTTGGAGGAATATTTTACACAGCATTCTGACTAATGGGAGAGGTCAGCCATCCCAAGGTGGAGGATAACTGCATCTCCTTGTAGAGACCCAAGTACACAGTGGGGGCCTGAAGGGCCAAGGACATGACCTTTCCTCTCCTTTGATGACAGGGTATCAACTTGTCTGGTGGTCAACGTCAGAGAATCAGTGTGGCCCGAGCCCTATACCAACACACCAATGTTGTCTTCTTGGTGAGTGCCCCAGATGAAATTCCCCTTGGATCCTCACTTCTGACTCCCTGATTGCCTAGTTCCCTAGCACCCATCATCATCATTATCATCAGCAGCAGCAGCAGCATCCAACAGCCTCCCTCATCAGGGACAAACCTCTCCTGCCAGAGATACTGCCCTTATCTTACAGAGAAGCTGAGGCAGGCAAGAACAGTGCTGATAACCCATTGTGGACTTCCCATCGAGCCTTTCAATATCCTTGAGAGGAGGCCAGCTGTGGTCAGAGATGACCTCTCCAAAGGACAAAGGGGCAGATCCCACTGTTAACACATACGCAGGCCAGCTATCAGAACACAAACACGTAGAATTTTCGACAGCATTTCCCTGCTTCTGCTCAGGCTAGACACCGCTAATTAATTACAGAGCTGTTTGTCCAGGGATCTTAAGTTGGCCTCAGAACCCTTCTTAAGACAGCACTCTAGCCGTCAAATATGAGAGGAAACTTGTCTACCTCATGCCAAGCACTTTTGACACTGAAGAGCTTTGACCTTGAAGGTTTGAAGTTTGATTAGGGAGAAAGACTCGTGAACGTGCAGGAAATCTAGTCGGTTCAAAGCTAAGCTTTGTGTGTGGCCCAGCCCTTGAGGTAGCTGTCATGGTCAGAGTGATCAGGAAGGGCTTCCTGTAAGAGAGCCTTGACGAGTCGATTAAACAAAAGGGAGACAGGATGTTTGGACAAAGACTTGGCACAAGGAACCTTAGATCTCAGATCCTGGCTTTATTCTCTCCCCCACCCTCAACACACACAGCACCCCTCACCAGTGATGCTTACGTTGTAAGGGTCTTAGCACCTGACACATGCTCATCGGTTTATGAAGTTCTAGGTCACCCAAGGTCTCACCTGACATCTAAAGAACTCTGTTGGGGTACAGTCCAGTGGCAGCTCTCCTCCATCATTAAGTTAACTGGTAACAGGCATCGGCTCGGGTGTGAGATCTCAGTGTACGGATGATCAGATCTGGCTTTGCACGGGGTCCTCCCTGGGACAGAGGATGGGACACTTGGGAGCTGTTCAGGGCAAGATGTTGAAGGACTAGTGCTCGGGTGAGTGGTGGGTGGGAAGCAATTGGCTACACAGAAAGCAGAGCAGCACAGCACACTGCACAGGAGCAAAGGCTAGACCGGCAGGCTCATCGACAACCTGGGATGGAGGGAGCTCGGGAAGCACTGGTGAGAAGTGGAGCTAGAAAGGAAAACTGAGCGGACTGGGGAGGGCCTGAGGCACTATGCTGAGGAGTTCAGGCTTCACTGGAGGTGGTAGTCATTGATGGCCCAGGGGACAGGAAGTGAATGGGGAAGATCCGTTTAAGGGTGATCACTATGACACTTGAACCCCATAGAAGTTAGGCGGGTGGCCCAAGGCCACACAGCTAGCCGGTGTCAGTCCTTAGATCAGCTATGGGAGGACTCCAGAGACTTCTGCTCACCTCCACCATCCCCCCACACCAGCCTCTACCTTGTCATCTTTTTCAGGATGACCCTTTCTCTGCACTGGATGTCCATCTGAGTGACCACCTGATGCAGGCCGGCATCCTTGAGCTGCTCCGGGATGACAAGAGGACCGTGGTCCTGGTGACCCACAAGCTACAGTACCTGCCTCATGCAGACTGGGTGAGGGTCCACAAGGGCACAGGCTATGGAGGTGTGTGTGTGCTTGTGCGTGTATGTGTGCACATATGTGTGTGTGTGTGTGTGTGTGTGTGCATATACATGTGTGCGTGTGCATGTGTGTATGTGCATGTGTGTGTATACATGTGCATGTGTACATGTGTGTATGTATGCACACATGTGTGTATGTGCATACGTGTATGCACACATGTGTGCATGTGTGTATGCATGTGTGTGCACACATGTGTGTATGCATGTGCATGTGTGCATGCACACATGTGTGTGTGCACATATGTATGTGCATGTGTGTATGTGTGCACGCATGTGTGTATGTGGGTGTGTATGCATGTGCATGTATGTGCATGTGTGTGATCTTCAAACAATCAGTTATATGACCCAGCAGCAAGAGCACAACAGTCCTGCCCTGGGTGGTTATATGCAGACTAGGAAATACTTACAGCCCAGAGACTTGGTTTCACGTAGGCTGCAGTCATTCCCTGCCTGGCTTGGTTCCCTTCTGGTATACCGTAGGCTAGCAGCAGACAGTCTAAGGAAGAGTAGACACTCCGATCCTACTTTCTACATGGTCTTGCCCAACCTGCTTTCCCTGGCTGTGGCTGTTCCTGTTTAGATGGGAGAGCCAGCTCCCGAGCCGCTGGCCTCCAGGGATGAGTGGGTTGGATCCTCAGATGGAGAATGCCGGAAGGCACAGTGGCAGTAGTCCAGCAGACAACAACACTCCCACAGAACAGGATGCCGTAAACCCCATGCTGACCCCCCCCCTTCTTCGTTAGGTAGGGACATAGTTACACTCCATCTCACTGCGAATCACTTGACGTTAAGATAAAGGTAATGGGCCTTTGGAAATCTACATTTGCCCACTCCTGTATCAAAATATCCCTGGACAGCAACCACAATCTAAGACCCTCTCTGAACTTTAGATCTGAACCAAATAGGCCTGTTAATTTCTCTCAAAGCAAACTTTCCTCATGGAATGAGAGCCTCCTCCACTATGAAAAAGGCAAACAAAAAAAAAAAACTCTGAAACCTATCAGAACAGGTAAAAAGACTTCAGAAAGTAAGGTAAGGCTATAGTTGAGAATGATCCTGAGTCCAGTAAGGCAGACATGGAGGTGTCTGGTTCCTTGAGGTACCGTGCACAGAACCCCAGGACGGGGTGGATGTCAGTTAATGGTGGTTCTACACGAGAGTGTCATTGAGTGTTTCAAGGACAGAGTTTGTGAGATTCCAAAAGGGCACAGCCACGCCTACTTGGATGACCAACCGTGTTACCACAAATTGACAGAACCTGCCCTCAGAAGCAGCTCAGAATAGCCTACAATTGGCCTGCTTAGCATATGGACGCTGATGCTGGTGGGGCTGTGGGTAACCTGGCATCTTGGCCAGGCTTCACTCATTCGCTCTGCAGAGCCACCCATCGAGAATGACGTTGGCAAGGGCAGGTTACCAGACGGCACGGTGCCTCGGTGGAGGTGTGCAGGAGTTACGCTGCTGTGGTGGCTCAGCCAAGAAGACAAGGAGGCATTTTCATATGTGGAAGCCCTGCCAGACCTCAGCAGAGGGAACCACTATCATGGCAAGCGCCATACGGGACAGTGGAACCCTGAGCATCTGAGCTCAGGTGTTTTTATTGATGCAGAACTCCTCAGGCGTTCTACTGTAGGCACGTGCAGATCATGAGCAATCAGACATCCCCCCACAGAAATCCAACACCTACAGACAATACAAAACACCAAGACCTAGCAGCCCCTCACCCAACAGTGCACGAAACAATTATTTTATACATAACTGAAAATAAACTTCCACAGCAGTGCAGTGGGCAGAGGCGACTCTCCCCAGAGTGTGAAGGATGTTACACCTCTGTCTCAGATTCCTCTAAGCTAGCCAAACCTGCCCTGTGGCTGCCTTGGCAGATCATTGCTATGAAGGACGGAACCATTCAGAGGGAGGGGACACTCAAGGACTTCCAGAGGTCTGAGTGCCAGCTCTTTGAGCACTGGAAGACCCTCATGAACCGGCAAGACCAAGAGCTGGAAAAGGTGAGTATGTGGGGTCAGGTATCCGCCCCCGGATAGAAAGTTCTACTAGAATCTGAACTCACAAGACCTGTCTGTCCTTACCAACCCCCAGAAAGTCCCCCAAACGTCAGATGTAGGGTTGTATTGAATTTGCTCAAACAGTGTAGAGCTGCTGCCTTCCCAGGGACCCAGGACAGAATCGGGGGCACACAGGCATTCAAATGCCACTTAGCTGGAAGGATCCAGAAAATCAGCTCAAAGTAGCTAAACCAAGAGGAGGGGAAGGGGAAGGAATTGTCAGTTCACGAAACCAAAAAGTCCCAGGAGAGCTGTGGCTTCACTCATCGCCGGATCTCCACCAGGATTCCGTTTCTCTCTGTCCTGTCGCTCCACGGCTCTCAGATGGGCCGGCCGGCCACCCTCACAGCAGCCATGCTGTGTCAGCAACCCCGGGGTTCCTTCTGCAACCAGAGAGTGTGGCTCACAGCTCAGCAGAAGCTTGTCATTGGTCCAGTCCGGTCATGTGCAAACTCTGCTTGAGTCGGTATAGCTAAGAGAGTGGAATTTGGTGACTAGCTAGTCCACCATATTGTGTCCGCCTGAGTCGCTTGAATCTCAGAGACTAAGAACAGGGGGCAACCTGGTGCGGTAGTGCACACCTGTAATGCCAGCACTGGGGAGGCTGAGGCAGGAAGATGGCAAGTTCAAGGCTAGTCTGAGCTATGTAGACTTTGTCATACACAAAAAGAATGATACCCCCTCTGAGTTATTGGGGTGCTGTTGGTTGATAGAAGAAATTAATTCTGGCAAGATGAGCATGTGTCTGTGTGTACCCTCCCCAAGGTAGAGACAACCTGTAAGCCAGTCACCACCAGGGTATTGCCCTCAACCTGGACTTTCCCACAAGCACACCCTGAAGACACTGACCAGGCTCTGTCTGTCTTTCAGGAGACGGTCATGGAGAGAAAAGCCTCAGAGCCATCTCAGGGCCTGCCCCGTGCCATGTCCTCAAGAGATGGCCTTCTGCTGGATGAGGAAGAGGAGGAAGGTATGGCTCACCATCATGGGAGTGCAGTGAACGCCCACGATGAGCTAGTTAACTTTTCTTGTTGCTATGTCAGAATACTCGACAAGAGAGCAACCTTGGGGAAGGTCTGTTGGCCTTGCAGGTCTAGGGATATGGTCCACCATGGCAGGGAAGGCATGGAGGTGGGCGTGATGCTCCTGGTCACATTGTGAGCACAGTCAGGAAGCAGAGAGCCATGGATGCCCAGCTCGATCTCCTTCGCATTCAGTTTAGGACCCCAGCTCGTGGAATGGCTCCACCCACAGTGGGCAGGTCTTCCCACCTCCATTAACCTATTGTAGAGAATCCCTTTCTGTTTGCCCGGAGGCTTGTCTTGGCGATTCTAGTTGACAGTCCCGGGGTTCTGGGCACCGCCGGCTGCCGTGGTTTGATTAAGCGTCTTCCTTCTGTCTATCTGCTTTCCCATCTATTCGTGGGAATGGGATGAGCCCCTGGTTCACCTTCAGAGGGTTGCGATCTGAAGCTGCGGGGTGGGTTCTTGCGACCTGCAGAGGAGGCAGTGGAGAGCGAGGACGATGACAACTTGTCTTCAGTGCTGCACCAGCGAGCCAAGATCCCGTGGCGAGCCTGCGCTAAGTATCTGTCCTCGGCTGGCGTCCTGCTCCTGTCCCTGCTCGTCTTCTCCCAGCTCCTCAAGCACATGGTCTTGGTGGCCATTGATTATTGGCTGGCCAAGTGGACGGACAGTGCCCTGGTCCTGAGCCCTGCCGCCAGGAACTGCTCCGTCAGTCAGGTATGACCACAGCCCACGGGCAGGGCTGGCCGAGGGGAGGGGGCGGGGTGCCGAGCCCACACGCAGCCCCAGGACGCCCTGGTTCTCCTCCCACTCAGGAATGTGCCCTGGACCAATCTGTCTATGCCATGGTATTCACCGTGCTCTGCAGCCTGGGCATCGTGCTGTGCCTTGTCACCTCTGTCACCGTGGAGTGGACAGGGCTGAAGGTGGCCAAGAGGCTGCACCGCAGCCTGCTCAGCCGCATCATCCTGGCTCCCATGAGGTACCCCAGGCCTGACCATACCCATGCTCTGAGTCTCAAATCCCCCATCTGTAAAATGGGCACAGATGGCCTCTGTCACCGGCTTGTGGGGGGTGACTCGAGTCAGTGCGTGTACACGTGTCCTTACGTGGGAGGCGGGGAGAAGTGGCATTGGCTCGGCAGACCCTGTGAGTGCTTTACATGGTTGGCTCATCCAGTGGTCACGTCAGCTTTCACGGTAAGCAGCTACAGGCTTCGGGTAAAGGTTAATTCCCTTCCCTAGGTGGAATAACCGTCCATCTCTGCCTACAAGTTCCACTGCCTCCCCTCCCCCCACCCCTTCCACAGCCTGCGTTTTCTGACACTAGGAGTAGGATTAGCTGTTAGAATCACCCTCATTGGATAGAGCAGAGCCCTGAAAGAGGCAGGCATGGAAACTTTAACATCATGCCCGATTGGCTAGTCAAACTGATTTGGAACCACATAGGCGTCCTGGCTACCAGGCCTCAGGGCTTCCAGACCTCCATGGCTCTACCGCATAGCTGCCCCCACAACCCCCTGCTTCTGCTGCCTGGCTTCACTTTCATGTCTCAGCTTTGCTGTCTCTCTGTGACCCGTGGACACGGCGGCCCCACTGACGTACCCTCTGTCTGCTCCCAGTCTGAAGTTCAGAAGCTCTCTGGTGGGTTGGGCCAACTCCAAGTCACAGCCAGAGTGCTGACGGCCAGCATAGCTTCTCACTGTCAGCCAGTCGACGGGCTGTCCCCAGAGGCCTACTCTCCTGGAAGAGGACTCTATGTCCCAAGGGGAACAGTTGCCAAGTGAGTCAGGCTCAGCAGTGGTCACAGTCGGCTGTGAGTCAGAGAGGCCAACACCCTCTCGAGTGGCCTTGGGGGTTCTCAGGGACACAGGCCAGAAATCTGCCGAACCATGAAGGCCCTGGTCCTAGGAAGTCAGACCTACAGATAGTTCTAGAGACATTTAAATCAAACAAATAGCTGCCTTCATTCCATAAAGAGTAAATCAATCAATAAATAGCGCTTCTGCTTGCCTCTTAGGTTCTTTGAGACCACGCCCCTGGGGAGTATCCTGAACAGATTTTCATCTGACTGTAACACCATTGATCAGGTACTGACTTCGCCAGGTTTTTTCTTGGGACCCCGGGAGCTTTTCCTCTAAGACACTGATTTCTCAGCATAGATGATCAAAGCCCCATGTGGGGAACCCCGTGTCCCTGATCTGCCTGACACTGCCTTGGGATCTGGGACCTCTCTTGTGAGCTTCATAAGACTGAAGGAAACCAGGTTTCTCTTTGGTTTCCATCTAAGACCCCGCTGTCTCATGCAGGAAGGTTCCAGAGTACTCTGATTATTCACTTGGATTCAGCCTGTCTCCTTTATTGACTTTTCTTACCAGACGGTGAGAAAACAGAGTCTCGGTTCCTGCCCTCAGAGAGCTTGCAGGGTAGCTGGACAGAGACGCTATGATCCTGCAGTGAAATGGGAGACAAACATGGTGGCAAGTGGCACCCCAAGCATCCTAACAGAAATGTCCCCATCTCCCGCTCACCTCCCCAGCACATCCCATCCACGCTGGAGTGCCTGAGCCGGTCCACCCTACTCTGTGTCTCCGCCTTGACCGTCATCTCCTACGTCACACCCGTGTTCCTCGTGGCCCTCTTGCCCCTGGCTGTCGTGTGCTACTTCATCCAGAAGTACTTCCGGGTGGCGTCCAGGTGACAGCAGCGTTTCTAGTCTTGGCCGGTGGGGGTGTGGGAGCCCGGTAGGAGATCCTTTGCAATGGCAGTTGGTATGCTTGCCAGAATCACCATCATAAAAGGGATAGGGTCATGTGTTCCAAAAGCTGAAAACGGAAGTAACCGATAGAAATGGCAGAAATAACCACCCTAACGTACCATCTGTGAGCACGCGTGCTACAGTTCATATCTCAGTTGTTTCCTTGGGAGATGCGGTCAGGAATGGAATTGTGGGTAAAAGCACATGTATGCCCTTCATTAACTTGTCATGAATGCTTCCCATGAGGGCTGTATGATCCCCAGAGCCAGGCTGACCCAGGAATCGGGCTGGTCTCTAGTGGGGGACGCAGATGGCACCCGCCGTGAGAGGTAGTGATCGGTAGCACACCTCCACGCCCGCTTGGTGCAAAGCACGACTGGACACCTCGGCCGTACCGGCTCCTGCAGCCACTGTCTCGGACCGTGTCTGCCCCGTGAGATCGGAACACACCACACACACGCGCACACCCCCACTTTCCTACTCAGAGTATTCTAGAACATTCTCTAGAGAGCCCTTCCCCCAGAGTGATTGATTCTGCTAAAACTCACTGATTCAAAAAATCAGAATGAAAACTTAAAAGACCCCCCTAAGCCACAATCACTCAAGGCACCGTTAAATCAGTATCCTGATTCGTAATCAGCATTTTAAAACAGTGAGGTAGGACCAGGATTTGGAGTGGGCCATAGCTCAGGGGTAGGGCGCTTGTGTATCGTGCTCCGGGCTTTCAGTTCCACCCTCCACACCATAAGGGTTTATAATAGGCATATATACATGTATGTGTTTGTGCACACATACATGTGTAGGTACATATCAGTGTATTTGACTCGTGATATAAATTATCAGACTATGTTCATATCGTAACGGCTCTGTCAAACTTTTGCTTTGGTCATGTAAGTGTGTGTGTGTTATTTGTGATACAAAACGTATATATATATTTTTTTAATTCAGGTAACGTTCGTAACAGTTAAGTACCTTTCCCAAGTGCATATCATTGATAGGAAACGAGAGTCAAAATACTACCTGGCAACAATGATCATTACGTCTAAATGCATTTTTGACCCTAATCACCTGCCCATAAGAATCAACGTTGATATAAATGACTTTTTGCTTGAATGGACCAGAATCCCCACGTGCCGGGGGCGGGATGGGGGGGGGAACACTCTGCATTGGTGTTAGCAACATGACAGAGTCATTTCAAGCATCACACCTTACTGTGCACGTCAAGTATTTCCACACACAGTAGTACGAGCTGCCCTGCAAAGTCCATCTCTGCCAAGGAAAAAGACGTGTTCTTCCCGTCCCTCTGGTAACCCAGCTCCTGGAACAGTGTGTAGGGACGTAGCTTCTTGTGTCCCAGCTAGCCTACCTGGCATATGATACATGACTGTGGGGGTTTGCCATGGAAACCTGTAGCCTCCCCTCCCCACCCAGGAACTATTTAGATCCTGGCCTAGGATGCCCTGAGGCCTGTTGTGGCTCTTCGGAAACAAGGAATAGAGAAAGTCAGATCTGGCCTTCCTGTTCCCATATCCAGGGTATCCACCTGTGAAGTAGGATCCCCCACAAACCCCCCACCTCAGTGTCAGATGTGAGGTGGACATCGCCCAGGGTAACAGGACCCGGTTTAGCGGACTCTGTTGAGGCAGTCCACATCAGCATCTTCTTTGGTGTCCCCAGTGGCATGAGGGGACCGTCCCGTGGTTGTCTCTCTCAGCAAGTGAGAAACCGAGGCTGGCAGAGATGCAGCTGCTCACCCCGGTGGCTGTGGCTGTGGCTGCTCTCCTGCTGAGGCGCAGTGCAGGCCGCCCCTCTAAGCACCCCTGTCCCGCACAGGGACCTGCAGCAGCTGGACGACACCACTCAGCTCCCGCTGCTCTCACACTTCGCCGAAACCGTGGAGGGACTCACCACCATCCGTGCCTTCAGGTAGGAGCCCAGAGTCCCCCCAGGGTGGGAGAGGAGTCGGGTCACAGGTCCTGAGACTCAAGGAAGGCAGTGTGTCCCACGTACGGCTAAACCATGCCTTAGGCCCTGGGCAGCATCTACACAGCAGGGTCAGGCAATGTGGACTCCAGATGGGGAATTCCAGCCTTGCCGACAAGCTGCGGCTTCTGAACTAAGGCAGGGCATGACAAGAAACCCGTCTGGGACAAACTTGTCCACACTGGAAAGGGCCCTGATGCCTGGATCCAGCCCCGAGGCCTTCCACTGTTAACATTTTGTCACCAAACACCATGTTGAATGCCATGTCTGTTCATTCTGCATTGTGACCCTAGGCGCTGAACATGTTCCCACTGCACAGATAGGAAAACTGAGGCACTGAGCAATCGCCTAACCTCTCTGGGAAATGCCCCCACAAAGCAGATTTGAGCACGCTTGCCCATCTGACAAACTCTGAGCTCCACTTAAGTGGAACCAGTGCCAGGCACTGAAGATGTGCCCAGAGGCCGTATAGTCCCCACGGGTCATATGACCACTGACCTTCTAGACTTGTGGACACGGCTTTGGGAGCTCAGCAGGGAAGCAGTCAGGGAAGGCTTCCTAGAGGAAGAGTTATAGAAGAGGACAGATAAGAGCTCTCTAACCCAGAGAAACTGAAAGTTCAGTGTCTCTGGCACCATCTCACCCCATTGAGTGGTGGTGTCGGGCTGGGAGCATGTGGCTATCGAGGAGTGGAGAAGACCCTTGCTCCATAACTGAGTCGTGGCTGGCTCGCCTGGAGCCTCTGTCCCTGTCCCAGCCAGACCAGAGGCCCCTGACCCACATAGTTGGGCTTCCATCTCCAAGCCTAACCCAGAGGGTGTGTCAGCAGGTTATTTTTAGAATGACCCAGCTGCGTGACAATAGCCCTGTGTCAGGGGTAACCCTAGGGCTCAAGGACCCGCTGAGGGCCCAGAGACCTTCGTCTCTTCCCCTTGGACTTGTTAAGTCCAAGAACAGCCATAGGGAAGGAGCCCCGGGCTTTGGCACAGACAGTGACCTCTCCTCCGTTCCCTTCTGGGGGGCAGGAAGGTCTGTGGGAATTCACCTCCCAGGTGTCATCTGAGGAGAACAGATCAGAGCTGTTCCCTAGCCCAGGCTTCATTCCCGGGATGCTCCTGCCCCTCACAAGCCCGTATATCCCCACACAGAAGTGGCACACAGGGCTCCAGACTCTGCTCCTAACTGCCCGAGGTTGCTTCACCTTCGGGCCTAACCTCTGCTCTAAGTATTAAAACCCATGTCCAGAAGCACTTGGGCCCTGGTGTAGCGAGACACTTTGAAGGAGTTCTGTGATCTCGGTTTCTCTAGAAACAGCAGGGTGGCTTTTGGAATATGTTTTTGTCCTCATCCCAGAGGTAGTGGACGAGAGGGAGTTTGCTTTAGACTATTCGTTACCCGTGGCTATGATTTGTTTACGTACCACTGTGAAAAGCGTAATCTTGCCGTGTGCAGCTTGCCCCTATGATTATGTGACACTTAGACTTCTGGGATATGTATTGTATCCTGGTATATATTGGTTGAAACCTGAAGAGCCGAGGGAGGACTTCGGTTGGAGAATTAGGTTCTGGGATATTTCTTTGAGACATTAGCCCAGCTCACTCTCAGCCCCTGCTTTCCAAGCTTTGGACAGCCAGTAAAGGCTGTGAATCTTTCTTTCTTCCTACCTTTCCAGGCTGCCAACAAGAGCAGCGAAGATTTCTTTCTTTCTTCCTATCTTTCTTTTTCCTTTTCTGAGCTTGAGGGCCAAAAAAAAAAAAAAAAAGCGCGGTAGCAACCTGCTACCCCCTGGCTTTATAGACGGACTTTCTTAAGTGGGCTAGACTTCTGAGCAGATTCCAGCACCCCGTCACTCAGCCTCAGACCAAGGTCGGGGCTCTGACCAAGCCCATGGTCAGCCAGGGACCTGCTACCCAGTTTCCCACACCTGCTCACCGTGGTGAATGAGTCCTAAAGCTGAATAGAATGTCAGTCGCTGCTGGATGTGTCTGATTTGCTGGCTTTAGCCCAGCAGTCCACCCTGGTGGAAGCTAACTAGTACTTATTTGATTTCACACGGACGGAGTGCCAAGGGTTAAATGTTGCATATGGGTCATTAACAGCCATCCTCTCAGCGGCCACGTGACATAGGTGTGAGCTTAAAACCCAGTGTTCTGCCCTGGACAGTGGTGTGGAGACAGCTTTTCATTGCTTGTCATCACAAAAGCATTTCCTGGGGCCTGCTGCACACCAGCTACAATGTCTGGGGAAGTAGCTGAGAAGCCCAGCTCCCTCCCTCTGTGCACGGCGATGCAGGGCCGGAGGGTAGGACAGAAAAGCAGCGTGTCCACGGCACCCTGCCCTGTGGACCCCTGAGCTGGGCTTGCTGTGTCCCAGAGGCCCTCATCGGGCTGAACATTGGTGTCCCCATTTTGCCCATGAAGAAACAGTCTTGATCTTAACACGCTCACTTGGATGCTAGTCTGGGTTTGCACTGCTGAGGAGATCCTCCCCAGTCCTTGGGCAGAGCTGTGACCTGCCTCAACTCTTCTCATCCACACAGGTCCTCAGAGCCCCCATAGTGTCCGCCTCACCTTCTCTCGGGCCAGCTCACACACATACTGACATGTGTGTACACAGACCCTCCCCGTGCCAAGATTCACACTCACCTCAGACCTGTCACCCACCCCCACGCACCTCCGCTCGGCTGTGCAAAGCACACTCCCCGCACTCAGAGATGCCCTTCATCATCTCAGATGCGCGTCCTCTGCCCAGAAATGATTCAAGCTGAACAAACAGCTTCAGCAGCAAAAAGCATTACACCCAACAAGCCACGGTGGTCCCTCTGAGTCCCCGAGTTTGGTCTTCCCCAGTTGAGTGTCAATTAGTCTCTTGTTCATCATTAAACATCTACACCACCTCAGGGCCTGGCTGACGCCAGCAAGGTCTGAGGGAAGTGACAGAGGAGCCCAGGATGTCAGAGGACGCAAGTCTGTGCACAGTGATCCAGGAGAAACGTGACACAGGCCTGGGGGTGGGACAGAAAGCCCAGGGACCCATGTCCAGCAAGATCCTGCCTACTCGAGAGGGCTGGGCCAGGGGGGGTCAACCTGTGTGTTCCGCTAATGTTTTCATGATACTGTCAGGATCTGGGAGCTGGACAGACCTCTTTCCACGCTCACAAGTGCCCCGGGATGGTGAACGGGGTGGCTCACAAGCATCTAGAGGTGTAGATGTCCAAGCAGACTCTAAGCAGCTAACAGGGCTGCTAAGATAGAGTAGTACAGGGTGGGGCTGGGGATCCAGAGGGAGGGACAGGATGGGGCTGGGGATATGGAGGGAGGGAGGAGCCAGGAAAGGTCTATGAGAAGGCAGAGGTTAAGGTAAGGCCTGAGAGTTGAGAAGGGACCAGATTTGTAAAGCACAAGGGAGAAAGCTTCCCAGTGATGGGAAGAGTGTGAGCCAAGGACTTGGGGGTGGAGGTGGGGGGTTGCCATGAAGTCTGAACCGGTTGGAGAGGCTGCTGCTGAGTGGCTGATAAAGTCCACCTGAACAGGCTCCCCTGCCACGGAAGCAGGCGCTCTTAATCCTAGAAGCCATAAATGCTCTGTGGGAACTCACTCAGCGATTTAGAAAGACTCTAAGGACCAGGTAGAGAGAAATACAGGACAGCTGTTAGGGGTCTGCCGTACCTCAGTGGGCGCAGGGATCACCTGTGAGGTGGACCTCGGCTGACTCATTGGGTGCTGCCAAGTCCCCCCCCAATAAGTGGGGAGAGCCCCACCTGGCTCCTTCACATCTGGCTTGCCCTCCAGGTACGAGGCCAGGTTCCAGCAGAAGCTTCTAGAGTATACCGACTCCAACAACATCGCCTCCCTCTTCCTCACGGCGGCCAACAGGTGGCTGGAAGTCCGCATGGCAAGTGCCGCCCCACCCTGGGACCTGGGACATGGATGAAGAAGAGTAGAGGGGATAGCCGATGACTGGGACCCAGAGCCTTCCCGTTGGTTCTCCAGCCTCGGTGGCCTCCCATCTAACCTCCATCTTCAAATAGCCATGTATTCCGGATAGCCCAGGGTGCTCCAGGAGCTAGGAGAGGGGAAGTGTGTGCAGGATGTAGACATTGAGAACAACGGGGTTGGGACTGAGGATGTAGCTCAGCTGGGAGAGTGTTCGCCTAGTATACACAAAGCCCTGAGTTCGACTCCCGTACCGTACCTGTAATCCCAGCACTCTGGGGATAGCAGCAGAAAGGTCCAAAGTTCAAGGCCAGCCTGGGCTATGAGATCCTGTCTTAAAAAGAAGGAGGAGGGGGAGGGAGGAGGAGGGGGCTGGCAAGTGTGTGCCTTCAGCGGGCTGTGCAATACACACTGTGTGCAATACACACTGTGCGCAGTACACACTGTGTGCGGACACAGGCTTGGGCTGTCGGGGCCAGCTGGTGAGGTACCTTTCTCAGGAAGTGGGGTGCAGAACATTAGCCCCCGGGCCTCGGCTTGTACCGGCCTTTTGTGTGTCTCTGTGTGTGTGTGGGATGGGGGCTCAGGGTGGCTGAGCTGTCCTTTGCCCCAAGGGTGAGGCAGGATAAGGGCACCTGTGGCTCTGACCCACAGCAGCCCAGGCTAGCCCCGTCCTTCCTCAGGAGTACATTGGAGCATGCGTGGTGCTCATTGCGGCCGCCACCTCCATCTCCAACTCCCTGCACAGGGAGCTCTCTGCCGGCCTGGTGGGCCTGGGCCTCACCTACGCCTTGATGGTAAGTGGCAGTAGACCGGGAGAAGTCGCATGCCAGCTCTTGAGAGTCCAGAGCACTCTTCTAGCTGAGATATGGGGGAGACGGTGCACCCCCGCCTAGGCTTTGCCAAGCAGAATGGAATCGTTTGATGGGATGAGGACAGTCACCCTGGAAGCCAAGGGGGAATTGGCGACCCCTGAGCAGTTGTGACCGGCTGGCCCCCTAGGTCTCCAACTACCTCAACTGGATGGTGAGGAACCTGGCGGACATGGAGATCCAGCTGGGCGCTGTGAAGCGTATCCACGCACTCCTGAAAACCGAGGCAGAGAGCTATGAGGGGCTCCTGGGTGAGAGTCTGCTGAGCGGGGTCCCTGGGTGGGGGTGGCTGGCTTCTTGGATGCTGGCAATGGCTGTGCCTGGTAGCTGACCCCCAGCCTGGCCCTCAGCACCGTCGTTGATCCCCAAGAGCTGGCCAGACCAAGGGAAGATCCAGATTCAGAACCTGAGTGTGCGCTACGACAGCTCCCTGAAACCCGTGCTGAAGCACGTCAACGCCCTCATCTCCCCAGGGCAGAAGGTCAGCTGGGGCTGGCAGAGTCAGCCGGGACCCCCTCCTAGCCCCAGGCCCCGTCCACCACAGAGACACACATCCAGGACTTCCTCTGTGTAGAGGGCTTTGTCAGTACCCTTCCCTACGAGTGTCCGTGGCTCTCCCTGGTGCACCCCCTTGAGCGGAGGTCTCAGGCAGAGAGGGAGGCTGCCACCGCCCAACAGGCAGTCTGAGTCCCTCCACTCGTCCCTCCTCGCCCAGCCCATCTCTGGTATGTCCCTCTTTCTCTGCCTCTTTGTCCCTCTGTCCCTCTCCCTGCCACTCCTGGCCCCTGGGAAATATCTCTGTCTCTGCCTGTCTCTACCCCACTGGTCCTTCTGGGTCTCAGCCCTTTATGTAAATTTATGTAAAATTCTCTTAAGACCCAAGGACCAGGAAGCAATAGCATCAGGCATGGCCCTCTTGCAGGTGGAGAAGTCAAATACATCCCTGCACACCACACCACCATCCCATATTGTCCTGACATAGACACGCCCACAGAGGCACACCAGGGCCCTGGCAGCTACCAAACAAGGATGTGGGTCTTCCCTGCAGACCCCTACCGAGGCCTGAGCAACTGGCTGTCCGTGGCTGTATGTACTCTACCCTTGAGTAGAGAGCCCCACCACAGGAAACACGCTCAACCCTGGGTCCAGCCTGGCTGTAAAGAAGCTGGCCAGGACACCAAGACGCGCAGAGATGCTCTGACCTCCCTGTGCGCCCCCGGGGGGCCACATGGGTGCACCTGCTTCTCTGCTTCCAGATTGGGATCTGCGGCCGCACAGGCAGCGGGAAGTCCTCCTTCTCTCTCGCCTTTTTCCGAATGGTGGATACGTTTGAAGGTGAGTTGCGTGTCAGCTGCCACGCGTGTACACGTTGGACCCACAGCCACGGGGCAAGACCTCAGTCCTGGCCTCCGGTTGGGGTGTCACAGGAAACCCAGCAGCATTTCGCCTCTCTGCTGGGATCCGTGTCCCCAGCAGGCTGAGCCGGTTCCCAGCACCGCCGCCACCGCACCCCGGTGGCGCTGGACCTATGACACGGTCCCTCTACAGGGCGCATCATCATTGACGGCATTGACATCGCCAAGCTGCCGTTGCACACGCTACGGTCGCGCCTGTCCATCATCCTACAGGACCCTGTGCTCTTCAGCGGCACCATCAGGTGAGACCCTGCACGCTTCCTTTCCCAGCCCCAAACCAGCTTTGACAGGGAGCAGAGTCTTCAGAGGAAGGTCACCTTCACGGCCTTCTTCATCAGGCTTACACGGGCACTTGTGGGTTCCCCCACCCCAGCCCTTCCGAGTACTGGGTTCTCAGTCACTTTTCACAAGCCCTGCCCGGGGATGAAGGCAGAACCCTGCTTCCTGAGGATTCTCTCTGTGCCTTCCCCCCACACCCCCCCAGATTCAACCTGGACCCGGAGAAGAAATGCTCAGACAGCACGCTGTGGGAAGCTCTGGAGATTGCCCAGCTGAAGCTGGTGGTGAAGGCACTTCCGGGAGGCCTGGGTGACTGCTCCTGGCACAGATGGGCTTGGGAGGGAAACTTCACACCCCTGGCTAAGACTAGCCCGTGTTTGGAGCCCCAAGTCTAACTAGAACTCAGCGACCCTGAGTTCCCCCTTTTACCATACAGGAGTTCAGAGGTCAATTAGTCTCTGGTCCCACAAGTCACCTAGCTCAGAGTCTAGCACAGGGGGACATTCGAGGTCCCTGGGAGACAGATTGTGAGTCCCCCACACCACAGTGTATCTTCACCTGTGCCTTGCCCTGTTCACCTGCCCTGGGGCGAGGGGTCACAATGGACGTAGGTACAGAACATGCCCCTCGCCTGTTGGGAAGACTCTGCCCCAAGTCCAGGGTCAGCCAGAGCCATGATGTGGGCACTGCAGGGCTAGACAAGCTCGGACGTCACCTGTTCACCCCTCTGGCCGCTTCCTCCAGGATGGCCCAGGGCCCCAGCCGTGCACAGCACCAGGACGGCCGCTTCACATTGTATCTACACAAACGGAAGCCCTGTCGTGTCAGATACATCAGCCCCGCACACACGATGACACACTCACATGCGTGTACCCCCCCACAGTACCTATGCCCGTCTACAACCCACAAGCCATGGGGCTGCTCTGCTCGCAGCCAGGATTAACTCAGTCCTGCCTCTCCCGTGTCTGCTCCCAGATGCCATCATCACGGAAGGAGGGGAGAATTTTAGCCAGGGCCAGAGGCAGCTGTTCTGCCTGGCTCGGGCCTTTGTGAGGAAGACCAGTATCTTCATCATGGACGAAGCAACTGCCTCCATCGACATGGCTACGGTTGGTCCTGGGGGGGCGTGTTAGGGTGCGGTTGGCACAGAGTGGTCTTGAGCCTCAAGTTGACATTCACACCGAGGGCTGTGCATGGTGAAGGCAAGTCCGGCCCCTAAGCACCGGGAACCTGGTTCGCACTCTGTGACTAGAGCCAGAGACAAGAAGGGCAGAGAGCTAGGAGAGGGGGCAGATGGGAGCTGGGCCACCTGGACCCCATGTCCCATCCCAGAACCCATCCGTGGAGCAGATGAGCCACCAGCTGCTCCCTCCACCTGACAGGAAAACATTCTCCAGAAGGTGGTGATGACAGCCTTCGCAGACCGCACCGTGGTCACCATTGCGGTAAGGGGCCATTATTGATAGGACGTAGAGGGCACCGGGAGGGAAAGTGGCCTCTGGGACTGTCACAGGCAGACTGGTCCTGTAGTCAGAAAAAGATCCTAGCGGACTCAGGACAGGGAGTCTAGAGAACTGGCAGGAGGACAATGTCTAAAGACACCCCAAAATTGGGGGTGCTTCTCATGGAAAGTGGGGGCCTGGGAGGAAGTCTCTAGGTCTTGAAGCCTGAAGGTTGGGTGCAGAGCTTGATCGAGGAGAGAGGGGTAGAGAACTTGGGTCACAGTCACCCCTGGCTGGAACCACTCCAGAAAGGACAGCGTTGGGCTGTGCAGACTGCTTCCCTAGCAAGGGTTCGATTCCCAGCACTTCAGAAGTGGGGTATGGTAGTACACACTTATAATCCCCGCGCTCAGGAAGCAGAAAGGGGGTCAGAAGTTTGGGTCATCCTTGGCTACATAGTGAGCCTTGGGTCTGCCTGGGCTAGGGGAAGAGGAGAGAGAAGAGACGTGGCCATGAATCTCCCGGAGCAGGCTGGGGGAGGACAGCGTTCCTCGGCTATCTTGCCCCACACTAACCAGCCCCCTCCTGCCCACCCAGCATCGCGTGCACACCATCCTAAGTGCAGACTTGGTGATGGTCCTGAAGAGGGGTGCTATCCTGGAATTTGACAAGCCCGAGAAGCTTCTCAGCCAGAAGGACAGCGTCTTCGCCTCCTTCGTCCGAGCAGACAAGTGACCTCTGGTACCGCCGAGGCACCGCCACACACCTCACGTGCTTGCCTACGATTTCAAACTGTAAATCACTTATAAATAAAGAAATTGATTCTTTGCAACTGGAGGCTCTGTGGAAGAGGCATGGGTCCAGGGAACCCTTTGGGTGCCTTTGGCACCAAGCAGACTTGATGATGTCACGTGAAACACAGGCAAAAACATGCTCCTGATCTGTGTCAGGCAGTTCCAGCTGCCATAACAAAATGCCACAGACTGGTGGCTTTTCACAGAAAAAAATGTATTTCTCCCTGTCCTGGAGGCCGGGAGTCAAGATCAAGATGTTGGTAGCTTCCAATCTTTCCAGAAGCCTGGGCTTGTGGCTAGATACCATTTCACTATGTTCCCACAATCTCTCGACCTCTCCCGACACACACCCCCTCTGTGCTTTTCCTCTAAGTCACTAGTCATATTGTGTTAGCCCCTGTCCACAACCTCATTGAACCTTACCTCCCCATGGGCCCTGGACCCAAATACATTTATTTATCTGGGGGCTGCAACCTATGAATTTAGGGATGGGGTTCAGTCCGCAGCAAGGGTGATAATGTCTCGGTGGCAGCCCCGTCAGATAAGGGGGGCAGGTCTCCATCTAGCCGAGACTGTGTCCTGCTCACCTGGGTTATAATAGCTGGATCTGGCACCCAGCATCTCCGGTGACAGGAACTCAGCATGGCTTAAACAAGAACTTGAATTCCCTGTGGTATGTGACTGACCAGAGGAATACTATTTCAAACTCCAGGTTTCTGACGTCAAGGTGGGTCTCACGTCCTTTCTCTCTGTCTGGTGACAGATGGGTAGTAGTATCTCTAACTTACATCCTGTTCCAGAACAACCAGGAGGGAAATGAGATGTCCCTGCCCAACACTTCCAGAGAAGTCCTAAGACTGAGCCTCAATGGACTCACCAGGTCACAGCCCCACCGCCACCCAATCTTATTCACCAAAAGTCAGGAATATTCTGCTGGTTAGGCCAGGATCCCATACCACTATCTCTGCCTCCCTCTCCCACCCCACAGGCATTCAGAAGTGGGAGGAGGGTGGTCCCTGAGCCGTCCCTGTACGAGTCAGACAGGTGGTGGCCGAAAGATGCCAGGGGCCAGACATCAGGAGACCAAAATGACTTGTCCCAACCCCATTTGCATCAGGGGATAGCAGTGTCAAGAAATGGCAGGTGCTCGTTTACATATCCTTTAGTTATGATTTGTACAATGTCTGCAGTTATGAGACCCTGGGGTTACAGACCTAGGAGTCTTAGGTCTTCATCTCTCAGGGCTGCAAGAGGGTCAGAGCTCTACAACATAAGGAAAAGTTCATCAGCCACCAGAGGGGTCCAACACAGGCCCTTCTTGAAGTTCCAGAAGCCAGAGGAACTCAAGGGAGAACTCTCAGGCCTGGCAACCTGCCTGGGTAAGGCAGGATTCGTGTCGGGTGTAGGAGGGAAGAAATTAGATAACCAGAGAGACAGGGGCGGAGAGAAAGGCAGAGTGAAGGAGGGGTAGAGGAACTGAGTCACGTGGTTCGGATGCAGGGGGGGGCGCTGAGGGCAGCAGGTGGGCGTCAGAGACCCTTGATGCTAGGACAATGAGTGCCGGAAGGGACTTTGGGAAAAAGGACAAGTACAGTGTTTGGAGAGACAGCTGCGAGCCAGTCAGGAACCAAGCAGAGCAGGAGGCTGAGCTCTTTGGGCAAGACACCCAGCTTCCCTACTCATGGGTCAGGGACCAGCTAAGGCCCCAGGACTACACCGAAGGGCAGGGCCTGGCCTTTGCAGCCCTAAGATGCCTCTGTGGGCCCAGCAACCCCTTCCACTCTGGGCTTCCAGGAGCAGACACAGGGAGGGGCAGGGGACCCCACCCTGCCAAAGGAAGGACTCCACACTCCCAAAAAAGCATCAGAGGAAGAAAAAGAAAGTCTTCTAAGAATGCCCGAGGCCATCTTGGCCCCAGTCCCTTCATGGTGATCTATTTAATGGTCCACCAACTTAGACTTGGGTCTCTCCACCACGTGGGCCATCTGTGGTTACTGTTATCAGAACGGACAGTCTCATATGTCAATCAAAGGCTGCCTCTGCTCCACTCAGTATCCTGGCCCCACCCTTTTTGCCCAGCAAACTACCAGTCATTCCTTCTTCACCCCCAGAGACTTCTGCAAAGATGTACAAAGTTCCTGGAGCTCTCCAAGGGTCCTTTTCAGATGGCTAAAAGCTGGGGCGGCCTCAGAGATTTCCTGTGTAACCGTGTTCCTGAACGTCCGATTCTCTGCTCGACCTGTTTTTCCCCTCCCAGCCTGAGGCATATAACCCAAACCTCACTCAATCTTTGCAGCAGGGTCTGCTCAACCTATCAGTGAGTTTGGAGAGAAAGAAGAAAGCTCCTTCTGCAAGTCCCCCACTCAATATGAAAACGTCCCATGGTGGCCCACAGTTCCAGTGCGTTTATCACCTCTGCCTCAGCCCTCACTCTGCTACACAGGGGGTAGAAGTCTGTCTCAAAGGAGCCCCAGAGCAAGCCACTACAGTCCCAGCAATCTTCAGGGGCCGCTCTAGGGCGGCATCTGCAATGGAAACATCATCCCTGTCCTTGTCAGTCACCTGGGTCACCCACTCTGTATCCAAGCTAGCCCTGAAGCAACTGCTCAGAAACCCCCTAGGGCTAAGTGGGGAGGGGAAGGCCGAAGTTGTACTGAGTCCAAAGCAAAGGCTGGCAGAACAAATCCCCTTCGGATGCTGGGGTGTAGCCAGGCCCTTGTTGTGCACCTGTAACCCCAGTACTCTGGAGGTGGAGGCTAGAGAGTCATAGCAAGTTTGAAGACTTCCTGAGCTTCAAGAAACCCTGTCTCAAGTACATGGATGGGTGGATGGATGGATGGATGGGCAGATCGTAGTAGGATCAAGAATAACCCCCAGAGAGAAGAGTCCTCCATTGAGAAGTCCTGAAGCTAATGTTGATTTCACACCAGCCCTGGGGTCGATGAGATGACCTCTCACGGACATCTTTGCTGGGAGGCAAGTGCTGTATGAGAGGCCAGTAAGACCCACCTACGGACGGGGGAGAGAAGTCAGGGCCATAGGGGCTGCGGAGCCAGACTAAGAGAATTTCGCGAAAGGAACCTTTGAGAGCTGTCCCTTTGAAGAAAGCCCTAAGGCTGCAGATGGCAAGCAGACTAGAGCAGGGCGGGCCCTCTGTGGGCGGGGCTTAGTCCAGGCCCGCCCCCCGTCCCCCGCTCCGGAGTAGATCTGGCGCCCCCTGGCGGCAGAGGCTGCACTCGCGCTCGGGAGCCCCCGACCCGTAGCCTCCCACCCCCACCGCGCACCGGTTGGTGCCCGAGGACCGACTCGTAGATACGCGCCCGGGAAGCCGGCCGGGAGTGAGCACCCGGAGCAGGAGGGTGCAGGGCGGGGGCAGGGAGGGAGCAGGGAGGGGGCCGCGGCTTGAGCAGCAGGAGCAGGTGCGGCGGCGACAGGCGGGGCGGAGACGGAGCGGCGGGGGCCCCGGGCGGGCGGCAGGGCAGCAGGGAGGCCGCGACGCGGAGCCGGCGGGGCCAGGGCGGCGGGGGGCGAGAGGATCCCGAGCGCAGCCGGTTGCGGGGTGACTCGAAGGGCGCGGGATCCCAAGGAGACAGAGAGGACGGAGAGCCGGAGAAGGAGCGGGAGAGCGGCGGGGGCGCTAGGGGAGGGGTGGGGTGGGAAATCGGGGGCGCACCTGGAGGAGAAACCGGGTCAAGAAGTGAAGCTGGGATCCGGAGGGGACCGGGGACAGAAGAGGGTGAGGCCAGAGCAGCGCGGGTGGTGAGCTGGAAGACCCGGGGGTGATAAGTTCTGGGGTGGTTTGAGAAAGAAGGTCGGTCTGGGAAAAAAAAGGGGTTCAGGGGGAGGTCCGGAGGCGGTGGAGGGGAGCTGGGCGGGGACTCAGGGCCAGGCAGAGCGCAAGCCAGGCTGGGGGCTCCTAACAATGCTCAGGTAGAGCCGGCTGCAGCTCTACCTGAGCGGGACCCAGCTGGGGGCGTTATCAGGTGGGTACAAGCTTAGGGTAGCCTGAGAGGGAGAGGGGACCCCAAAGAGAGGCCCTAGGCCAAGCCAGTGCGGTGCCCCCCATGGGGAAAGCCCCTTCCTGGGGTCAACGGAGCCATGCTGTCCCGAAAGGGCATTATCCCCGAGGAATACGTGCTGACCCGGCTGGCAGAGGACCCCACAGAGCCCAGGTACCGTGCTCGGGAGAGGAGGGCCCGCTTCGTGTCCAAGAAAGGCAACTGCAACGTCGCCCACAAGAACATTCGAGAGCAGGGCCGCTTCTTGCAGGATGTGTTCACCACGCTGGTGGACCTCAAATGGCCCCACACGCTGCTTATTTTCACCATGTCCTTCCTGTGCAGCTGGCTGCTCTTCGCCATGGTCTGGTGGCTCATCGCCTTTGCCCACGGTGACCTGGCCCCCGGAGAGGGCACCACGGTGCCCTGCGTCACTAGCATCCACTCCTTTTCATCCGCCTTTCTCTTCTCCATCGAGGTCCAGGTGACCATTGGTTTCGGTGGGCGCATGGTGACGGAAGAATGTCCCCTTGCCATCTTTATTCTCATTGTGCAGAATATCGTAGGGCTGATGATCAACGCCATCATGCTGGGCTGCATCTTCATGAAGACCGCCCAGGCCCACCGGCGAGCAGAGACCCTCATCTTCAGCAAGCACGCCGTGATCACCCTGCGCCACGGCCGCCTCTGCTTCATGCTCCGCGTCGGGGACCTCCGAAAGAGCATGATCATCAGCGCCACCATCCACATGCAGGTGGTGCGCAAGACCACCAGCCCCGAGGGCGAAGTGGTACCCCTCCACCAGGTGGACATCCCCATGGAGAACGGCGTGGGTGGCAACAGCATCTTCCTGGTGGCCCCCCTCATCATCTACCACGTCATCGACTCCAACAGCCCACTCTACGATCTGGCTCCTAGTGACCTGCACCACCACCAGGACCTGGAGATCATTGTCATCCTGGAAGGCGTGGTAGAGACCACAGGCATTACCACCCAGGCCCGCACCTCCTACCTAGCTGACGAGATTCTATGGGGGCAGCGCTTTGTCCCCATCGTGGCCGAGGAGGACGGCCGCTATTCTGTGGACTACTCCAAATTTGGTAACACGGTGAAAGTGCCCACGCCTCTCTGCACGGCCCGCCAGCTTGATGAAGACCGCAGCCTGCTGGATGCCCTGACCCTCGCCTCTTCGCGGGGGCCCTTGCGCAAGCGCAGTGTGGCCCTGGCAAAGGCCAAGCCCAAGTTCAGCATCTCTCCGGATTCCCTGTCCTGAGTCGCAGTCCCTCAGGCCCCCGCTGACTCATGTGGGGACATGGAGAGTGGATGGTATGTAGCATGGATGGGGCGCGAGCCCCTTGGCCAGCTGAGGGTCTAGTGTTAGACAAGACCCTCGTGGGCTCTGCCTCCCTGCTGCTGTGTGCCCAGGGTGTTAGAAGGCACTTGTCACTTTGCTATTTCTGGCCGCAGCGGGAGCCTATACCGGGTTATTTTTGTTCCTGCTCCTCCCAGGCCCAGCTCAGTTCTGGCTTACCCCTATGTCTCTCTGCCCAAGGTTGGGGAGACTGTAGAAGGTTCGGAGCTCCTAACGGGAAGGTCTAAAGCCAGTCTTGGCCCTCAGTGATCCATCCTGCCACAAGCAGACAGGTAACTGGGGAAAAGCAAGCCCCAAGTCGGAGCCCATTGCTGTTTTACAGCCACTACGCAATACCTGGCCAGGCCCCAGCCTTATTGATGCCTTGTAAAAGTGATGGCTAAAGAATGACAGCCAAGGAGGAAAGTGGGGGTCAGAGCATGGGCGCTGGGGGCCCACAGACAGGACAGGGTAAGGCTGCCTAGGCTCCCCTCCGTAGGGCAGGCTTGTGCCGCAAACGGGACAACACAGGAAGAGAATGATTGGAGACCTTGCTGGGCCCTGCTCAGGCTGTGTCCCTGTCCTTCTGCGGAGAGAGCCGGGCTGCTGCCTCATCCGTCCCTACCCTGAGAGGCTGGGAAGTAGGGTGCTCGGCAGACACCAACATGCCTGGCTTGAGAGGCTGAGAAGGGTCCCGGGCCTGCCGTACAAAAACTCTGCTCCCGGCTCCCCACGGGGAGCTGTGAGTCACTTTGTCTGGAGGCTGTCGGTGGGTAGGGATGGCTTGTCTCCGATGCTAGAAAAAGAAATGTTGTAAAGTTCAGCCTGGCGAGGGGAAGGGAGGTCCCTGAGGTGAAGCAGCCTCAGTTTGACCTCAAGGGCAGTGCCGTGTGTCCTTCCCCTTCACCCCTCTCCCCCTTTGTCAGTAAAGCCTCTCACCTGTGGCCTGAGCTCGGGCTTCTCTTGCTAGGGAGGCAGTGGGCATGTGCTGGGAAGGGGGTGGGGCACTGCCAGCCTCTGCCACCCAACATTGCCCTGGCAGGGAAGCCCAGGAAAGTTACTTGAGGCTGTCTCTTTTTCTCTCATCTTAGGGGGGACTTCATCCTTTCACCTCAGGTTCCTCCCCATACCGACTCTCTGTCTGTCTGGCCAGCTTAGCCATCTGACATCCACCAGACACCATAGCCAGGGCCTGGCCTCCCTCCCGAGGTCGCCGTGGGGAGGGCCGGGGAGGTCACAGGCTTTGGGGTATTGACTGGTTCGAATCCTGTGTGATTCAGTCGTCTCATCCGTGTTAATGGTCCCTACCTCATCGAGTTGACTCGGGAGCAGGTGAAAGCACATGTGACACGCTTCAGAAGTGCCTGATCTATAACAAGTACTCAATAAATGTTAACCGTTGTGACTGCTGCCGAACTGGCCACGTGATCGGAAAGCTAACTAAACCCACATAAAGACAAAAGGTGTTTTTACACTGCCTCTCTGTGATGGCGTTGCTCTGCCTGGTCTTACTCCCTGCGAGGGACCTCCCAGCTCAGACGGGGACTGTAGGGCCTGGTCTCCTCGTCTGCACCCCCCTCCCCTGCCTCGCTGCAGTCCACCTGCTCAGCCCCTGCCCCACGGCCACCCGAGTGGGCTGAGAGGGGTCGTGATCACTCATTCCCCATCTCCTGGGTCAAAGGTGGCCTCCGCTATTGATATCTGTAAGAGCCCAGATAGCCTTCCCTCCTCGGTGCCGTGGGGCTTCTTCTTTGCCTGTGTGTAAGGGTCTGTCTCTCCATCTCTAAGTTCATGTCATGAGGTCGATGCCAAGTCAGCATCTGGAACTGAGTAGATGCTCAGCGAAAGACTGAATGGTGGGTGGATGGAGTGTGCACACGACCACAACTGGGGCTCTAATGAGGCCTGCGGATGGCTGAGGGTCTATCTCAGGGTGCGCCAGAGGCAGGGCTGAGGAGCGGGCAGGAAGTTGCTGCTGCTTGCTGACCTCTACATTGCCCCTCTCTTTGCCCCCTCCCTTCACACACAGGCCCCAGTGTTGACTCCCTTAGCAGAACTGTCGAGTTTCCAGTGTACAAGGGGAGAAAAGGTAGAAAACCCCTCTGAATCTCCCTAGGGCTGGGGCAATGAATGGGGTGCTGTGTCTGTATCTGGGACTCAGTTTAGTTATCTTTAAGGCCACAGGGAGGAGCTAGAGTCACTTGTAAGATCTGCTGAATGGCAGTATCTTCCGTGTCCCGTTCATGTAACCTTCCCCCCAACTCCCAGATAAGCCTGAAGCCCATTGACATGAGGTTATGGAGCCACCTGCTGGCCAGGAGGAAAAACTACAAAGGCCCAGAAAGCCTGAGCAGCTGATCCCCCCCCCCCCACCTTAAAAAGTGATCCCAAGCCTTAAAGTTTGGCTCAGAAAGGAACTAGAAAATTCCAATCTTAAAGAGATAGATAATCACCTCGATACCCAAGAATTAGAGGGAAAATGTGCCCAGGAAGCCCGTACCTCCCAGATTTGAAAATGGCGGCAGTCACTCTATTACGTGACTATCTTGATTATGTCCAAATGCCCCTCAATCGCAGAGACCTCACCAGCCTTTGATCCAGCTGCAGGGTGACCCCTCCATCCTCTTGCCTGTGAGTCTATTGTGTGCCAAGCCAAGCAGCGATAGTACAGTGAGGAGGCACGCATGCTCTGTCCCCAGGTCTGAGCTGTACAGCGCGGGGGAGGCAAGCTGCTCTTTTCCTCTTGGGGACTGCTCATTGGTCTGAAAATGAACTGGCAAAGCACAATAGAGGCCACCCAGGCCTGACACCCGGGGACCGACATCTCCAGCTCATGTTCCTTCTGAGATGACACCAGCTCTCTCCACACAGTGGCCTCTCCTCAGGTCTGTCCCTTACGTGGGTTCCTTCCTGACATTTCCCCCTAGGGAGCTTGCTATCACCATGGGTAAGCATCACTACTCCACCCCCAGGACTCGGTGTCCCCAGACTTCTGAGATCACAGGTTTCTAACAGTTTGAGTTTTACCAACACATACAGGTGACTCTGAGAAAGACAATATGAACTCGGCACGTCAGCCATGTCCCCAGACTGCCGCGGGTCTGAAGAACTACAGTTCTAGTCCTGCTCCGAAAGGAGGAGGAGGAACACTGAGACCAGAGCCCGAACCAGGACCAGGAGTGGAATCTCCGTTGGCAGGCTCCCCATCAGGCCACCAGGCCAAACTGTTTGGGTCACTGCATCACGGGAAGGGAAGTGGGTTCCTCTCTTCCTCCTCTTCCTCCTCCTCCTCTTCCTCCTCGTCCTCCTCTTCTTCTTTTTTCTTCAGTCTTTCAAGACAGGGTTTCTCTGTTGTAACGCTGGCTGTCCTAGAACTTACTCTGTAGACCAGGCAGGCCTCAAACTCACAGAGATCCCCCTGCCTCTGCCTCAAAAGCATGCACCACCACTGCCTGTTGTGGGTTCCTTCTATACGCCATTCCACTCCAGTCTGAAGTGACATGAGGACCAGGCTACCTAGACTGGGCCACCTGAGTCCAGGATGTGATGTCCTGCCTTCCCCCTGACCTTGATTCTTCTTAGGCCCCAGTGGTAATGGACACAGTGTTAGATTCCAGGCCAAGCCCTGCCACTTCAGAGTCCGGTCTCCCCATAGCTTTGTCTGAGACTCTGTAAGTCTCTCTGCCACAGAGATTTGACAAGTGATCTGCTGTGATGTCTTAGGTCTCATTCCCTCAAAACAAGATGGATGGTCCCCCCCAGGCAGCAGGACCCAAAGAGGCCAAGGACTGCGGGTGACCCATCCTATATGAAGAACACACATTAAATAAATCCTTCCTCAACCACACAACAACCCCCATGCTGGGATTGCAAGCCTGCAATACAGTCCTATACCCAGTACTTACATGGGTGCCAGAGCTCTGAACTCAGACCCTCACCTGCCCACCGAGCCATCCCTGCAGCCACACAGTCAGAGACAACCAATCGGCAGGCTCCTTCTGTGACATGGGACGTTGCTCTTTCCTCAGAAACCTGTAAGAGAGGAACCCCATTGTATCTCTATGCTCCCCGCCAGGCTGTCGGTCTATGGCATTCATAACTCCCCTGCTAAATCTTTTTTCAAAAGTGCAGTCTGACTCAGCATCCCGTCTTGAACCCAAACCTCCCAGAGGCCGTGTGATTCAAGGTGCATAGCCAACTCCACAGCCCTCCTTGGGGAGAGCCGTGTACGGTCGGGGGTCAGCGCCAACAGCAGCTCTGTTCCACTCCTGACTCAAGTCAACTCTCTTGGTTAGCCCTGAACCTCCCCATCGTGAAGCCAAGTCATTTGTGGAAACAGAGGCACTTCTCAAACTCCTCCCTCAGGCTGTCATGCGACAAAAACCAACCAGAATCTGGACAGTCTGCCTGTCTTTCCACTTGGTCAATTCCAGTTCTGGTCAGATGATATGATTGAGAGAGGAAAAGGAGTATTTCATGGTAACCAGGAGAGGAACAAATACCAGCCAGCCAGTCGCAGCACAGTCTGTTTGGGGTCCGCTTCCTGCTGTACCCTTAGTTTGCCATCCATCTTGAAGGCAGCATGAAAAATCATCCCGGAGTTCTTCTACAGTGTGCCCTCGTGACCTCTCACAGGTCATCAGGAAAAGCCAACCAGCAATCGATTTGAAATGTGTCGATTTCAAATTGAAATCGATTGAAAAACTGTTCTCTGCGGTCTCTGGGTAAAAACTGCCATTGCCCATCTGGAGGTAGTCATGGATGAGCCAAATCTTTCCACGTAATTCTTCAGTCTCTGCCGTGTCGTCTTAGGTCCTCCGGTAAGGCGCTATCAAGACAGAGTCAGAAGTACACGAGTTTCAGAGGTGGTTCCCATGAAAGATACAGAGGGGTGTAAGTAGAAGGGGCAGCCTTCAGATCACAGCACAGATTGATGACGAGAGAGGCAAGAGGAACTAGGAGAGGTTAAGCGGGAAAAGCCTCTAGAGTATAACTTGAAGAAAGTCTCCACCCCTATAGGGCATTCTGTTGTACTTAGCGGCTAGCGCTATTCAGGAAGAGCACAGACTAGCTGAGAGGCTGCCTTGGCCTGAAGCTCCTTGAAAGGATGTCAGCTGACTACAGTGGCCAGGGCAGGCACTCTCTCAAAGGGGACCTTCTAGCTTCTTCTTCCCTCATCACATTCCTCTTGATGGAGGTCGGCTTCCTGAGACATTGTATCAGTCAGTTTTTGCTGTGTATCAAGCAAACCTAACAGGTTTTATAAAATAAGTATTCATTAAAAAACATGCCGCTCAAATTCATATGGAAGCACAGAAGGCCCAGAATAGCCAAAACAATCCCGAGCGAAAGAGCAAAGATGGAGGAACCATACTATCTGGTTTCAAATTGCACTACAGAGCCATAGTGACAAAGCCAACACGCTATTGGCACAGAAGCACACCTAGACAGACAGAACAAAACAGAGGGCCCAGAAATGAGCCCACACAGCCGCCGTACCTGATTCTCAACAAAGGCACCACAAAGGCACGCTGGGAAAACCTGGATATCCACATGTAGAAGCATGGGCCTAGATCCCGCTCGCTCTCCCTGCACAAAACCAGCGCGTAATTCATGGAAACCACTGACGTAAGATCTGGGAATTTAAAACCATCAGAAGAAAGCATCTCATGAGAATGGCTTAGACAGAGAAGATCGGTGTCAAGCCTCAATTTTCTGCAAGACCGCTTCAGTCCCAGGCCTTCAACTGCCAGGGCCGGCCTGGCAAGTCGGGCAGTACCTGGGTGGAGAGTGGGACTGAAGGGCTTTATGAGGAGAGGGGAAGGGAGACTCGAGGGAAAAGAAGTAGGCCAGACACATGCAGCATCATTGAGCTCAGATGGAATGGAGCTAACGTTTAATTTTTCTCTCAACTTTTATACCCCTTTCCTCAAGGGGCTACGTGCAGTTACTGGAGTATAATGATCACCAAGAATACAGCATATCAGACACATGAGAAAAACATCTCTTTCTTTAGTTAATCCTAAACTTTTGGACTTCCCTTTTTTCTACCAGAGCAAGATGTTTATCCTGGGAGGTAACCTATCTCAGGGAAGCTAATTGTTTGTCCAGGGAGGTAGCTTCTCTAGGCGGGGTTAGATGTCATCTAGGACAATCATCTCCCATGATAAGGCTGAATGTTCAGCCTGAGAAGAGACACTCCTTCAGATAACCTTGACTTCCCCGAAACCAGCCTCTCTCGGGCAGTTATAATATTCTGTGACTCAGTTTATGCTCAAAAGATCTCCCAGTAATGGAATTAGGCAATATTAGCCAGAGGCACATGGCAGAGTCTAGGTCCAGAGTCTGAAGGGCTCACCACATTCAACTGCCACTGAGGCTGTACCTTCACTAATGGCCTCTCTTGGCCCCTCCCAGTGCCAAGCCTCAGCTGCTCTCCATGACCCCTTTATGCAGTTAGCCAGGGGAGTCAAGAGAACAGAGATTGTTGTCAATTGTTTTCCCAACTATGGCAAGATTTTTTTTCTTCAGTCGTAGAGCCCCTTATAAGTCCTCTAATGTG
The DNA here is from genome assembly GCA_026225945.1 of Cricetomys ansorgei. Taxonomy (NCBI): domain Eukaryota; kingdom Metazoa; phylum Chordata; class Mammalia; order Rodentia; family Nesomyidae; genus Cricetomys; species Cricetomys ansorgei. Next base: position 2,732,475 of record JAMJFZ010002635.1, on the reverse strand, counting down.
AATTTGGGCGACTCTAGTCACACTATGGTTAGTTCCTATCCCTACATAGCATAGAGGTCGGGTGTCTAAGCGTAACCAGCAATCTGGCTGATCTGGGGCTGGGAATGACTAACTCTATCCCCAGAGTCCCTTCCTGTGGCAGACAGTCTGACTCCCAGGTTTTCCCATTTCCCAAAGGCCAGAATCTTTTTTAAGAAAATTTTCAGGAAGCCTCAGTTTTACAACTCCAATTTTTGTTATGGAAACTCCCTTGTTTCTGGCAACTGGGGGTGGGGGGGTGCGCCCAGTGTCAGGGCATACTTAGAATTGTAAACTCTGTATTCCTATCTCAAAAGATAAATTCCCACACCTTTTCTTTCTCCAATACAATCAGACACTTACAGTGGGCATCAGTGAGCAAAGGTAAGATGAAATGAGGGTTGCTAGTCTGTAGTCACGTTAGCTAATACCGTCCCTGAATCTGTCTTCCTCAGTTTCCTGGTCCAGCCCTGAGGGCAGTGGGGGTTGCCCATGACCCTGTATCCATAGTGCAAAACACAAGACTCAGGAGAAGGTACAGGGCAGGGAGTGGACAGGCCCGGGGCCCAATGAAACCTTAATTTCAATAGGTCCATAGTCCAGAGATAGTCCATTTGGTGGCAGCATCTGTGGCTTCTGCTTTCTTGACCTGGGTGTGGTGGATCCATGGTGTAATGCCAGCTACCTTTTCAGTCATAGAAGTGGAGAGAATCACCATGTAGAATCCTTTTCAGTTGGTTTCAGTGTCCCTTTGGCTACCTGCTTGACCCAGACAGTATCGCCGGACTGGAACAAGGGGAAACTGGTGGTGGACTCAGAGCTTGGCTGATCTCTCGGATCCAGGGAATAGCCTGTATGGAGGACTGGAGTGCCTGCAGGGACTTGAGAAAGGAATGGCTAGAGTTCTGCCTGCTGGTTCTGAGCCTGGGAAGCAGTGGGGGAGGTCTTCCAAACATAATCTCATAGAGGGTAAACCTGTGGGGTGCAGCAGACCAAATCAAAGTAAAGGAAGGAGGGCTGTCCATCCTTTGCTGGACTCTAATGAGAGTTTAATTAGAGGTTGGTTGGTTTGTTTGTTTTTAAATCGTTTATTCTTTTTACCTGGCTAGAACTCTTAGGTCTATATTCGCAGTGAAGTTTTCGAGCTATGTCTAAGGCTTTAGTTACTAATTGAGAGGTTTTTGGCTATGAAAGCCAGGCCATTGTCAGATCCCATTGCTGGGGGTGGGGGGATCAGAGGACCAGATCCTAGAGGATATTATTAGCTACTATTTAAGCAGTTACAGTCTGAGTGGGGAATGCTTCTACCTACCTGGAAAAAGGTATATATAAAAACAGCAACTACTTTGTTTTTGTTTTCGAGACAGGGTTTCTCTGTTGTAACTCAGGCTGTCCTGGAACTCACTCTGTAGACCAGACTGGCCTCGAACTCACAGAGATCCACCTGCCTCTGCCTGGGTGCTGGGATTAAAGATGTGTGCCACCCTGCCTGGCTTGGCAAGTACTTTATCCTCTCCCAGCAGCCAGATCTCAGTGAAGTCGGTATTCCCTGAGTTCACCAGTGTGTTCTCTCAGTTTTGGTTTTACTTGAGCACAAACCTGGCATCCAGCTGAGACATCCCATGATAAGCTGTCCAGTCGAGGTGTAACATACCTTGGTCTGAGCAACTCAGAAGGTTTTATGGACCCCAGATGAGTAGCCTGGCTGAGGTTAGTTACCAGAGTCCTGCTGGTGTTTCTGGGAGAATTGTCTTTTCTTCTGGTGTCCTCCACCAGCCTGCGTGTTTGAGCTGTCCGTTTCTTCCTTATCATGGAGACCTGAAGCAGCACTGGGTCACGTATGCTGTCAGAATATCAACAGGTCCCACTGGTCTTAGGACCATTTGTCAGGCAGCCAGCCAGCCAGACGGACTCTGACCAGGACCATTCTGAGTCTCCCTCGGAGCAGCCCAGCCACCTCCTGAGTTCGTACAAGATGGCCCTGAGTCACTTGGCACAGATATTTAAAAAGGCAGACCCATAAGGCTACCTACTTCGCAACAGGTCCAATCAGCGGCAAGCATCTATCCTGACGTACTTCCCGTTTGGGTTATCTCCCGCCCACAAGGGACTAAGCGACTAAGCATGGAGCACATTCAGTGCAGTAGGATCTAACGGTCCTCACCCAGAATTCCAGGAGGTCATCTGTCCCTGTTTTATAGGCACAGTAATTAAAATTTAAAACATGACTTTTGCTCTTACAGTGGCAGTCCTTCAGTGGGACTGCCACTTTTATAATCTATTTTCCCAGAAAACTTCTGACAGAAGGGCAGGAAATCTGCACAAACTGGTCCAGGCATGTTGCCCCCTCTGTAACTTCCCACTGAGTCTGACCATTTAAAAGCAAAGATGGGTTGACTCGCCTCTGCCAATGGGAGGCTGAAGAACACATCTTTCAGGTCTGAGACAGTGTGCATCTGTTTCTCTGGAAGAAGCAAATTCTTGAGAATCAGAGGTCCAAGGTTTCTTTATAAGCAGGAGAGGCATCATATTCCAGGGTGACTGGCAGGTCACCAGGATGCCTGACTTTTCAAGCCAGACAATATGGACTGCAATTGTCCCCCTCGTTTCCAGAGTCATTGGGTATTTTTTAATCTGGATGGAGGTAGCTGAACAATTAGTTGAACAATTATAGAAGCTTGGTATTGGGCCGGTCCTGAGGGGTTGGTTTGTGCCCGTGCCTTGTGGGAAACTTTGCCATCAATCTGAGAGATAGTGACATGACCATCTGAATGCTGAGAAGTGACAATCCTTCACAGGGAGCCAAGGGAAAGGGGGAGTGCTGTAAATACAGTAACAGCCTCAAACAACACCAAACAATGGGTTCATTACCAAGAAAAGAAGAATTAGCGATCCCTCATCTCTCTGCAGAACCAATCCAGCTATAAAATTCTACTACAGTCCAAGTTTTCATATTTAGGCCAAACGTCTCCATTTTCTAACTTATTTCTTTTTCTGTTCATCCTCTGCTTTAAAGTGGCCCCAATTCCGTCAAGCGCAGCAAGACGCAAGTTCTCAGAAATACATGTTTAATTCACCATAGCTTGGCCTTGTCTGGGTGTCTGCTTGTGTGTCGAAAAGAAAGAAAGGAATAAAGAGACAAAAAGCAAAACTAAATAGGCTCAGGATTTTCACCAGTTTTGAGTTCCCCACCTGAAGCCGGCACCGAAGGCCCCTCCAGTAAGTGGCCACTGCTGATGTTGTCTGGGTCGGCAGTGTACTCCTCTGGGGTGTACCGTGTCTGCCCTCTGCTCTCACTCCAGTCAGTTCCTGCCACGTGGGGGGGGGGCTTTTTCTGCGTTAGGGGGAAGTCCAGTGGGTGCAGACTAAATCTCTCCTTCAGAGTCATGCTGGCAGTTTAAGGGCTCCCCAAGACCAGAAAGGGACAAGTAGTTCAACTTAAACACCCCCCACCTTTTTTTCCTTTACAATGGGAAAATCCAGATAGAAACAAACGCCAGCGGAAATCGCTCCAGGTTCCACGAAGCCCTTCAGTGGCACTGGCTGCAAGCCTTAACTTATGACTAATGTAGTTACAATTTCTGGGTTCTTCGCCCCTCAGGCTCCTCGCCTCAGCTGCGGAGCCCCTCAGCCGGCTCCCAGCACAGCGGCTGAGACAGACAACCCAGGGGGCCAGGACACCACGCCTTCCTCTAGCTCCCCCTTCGCTCCCACTCACGCCATGGCTAGTTGCCTGGCCACAGTAATTTCTAACTTGAGGTTTCAAAGGTCGCACGCTCTCACGCGCCCAGGAAACAGTGTGTGCGTGTGTACAAACACCCCCCTCCCAAAGGGTTTTAAAAAAGGTAACGCCCCATAAGGGCGGAAGACACTTCCAAGACAGACTGGATGGCTCGCCCATACTAAAAGCTGATTGGACGGTTGCAGGTCACCTCCAATCCCTACCACAGATGGGCAAACATGCCCTCTCTCCTCAAATAAAGATTGGTCAAACTGTGTCTTCCCCATGATGTCCTCAAGGACTTCGGCCATGTTGGATCTAACCACATGTCCAAGCTGTGGGGTGGGGATGGGGGGGGCATCCTGCCCCCACACAAAAGCCGCACAGGCTTTAGTGCTCAGATATGTTTTAATATCATGCAGAAAACAAGAGGTTTCCAACATGCTGTCAGAGCCGTGCAGCGCAGGCCCAGCGGATCAAGGCCACGCCCCAGTCAGCTGTCACTTTGACTCAGAGCAAACTTCAAAGAAATAAGAGTTAGACCTCACTCTCCTAGGGCAAATAGTGATATAGATAAGAATTTAAGGGTTTATAATGCCTTTCTTGATTTATTTCCATCTTACAAACACCTGCTGCTGGGGCCAGCCAAAAGGCAGGCAGAATAGCCTCAGGCTGTGAGCACAAAGGCCTGCGGGCAGGCACATTTCAAAGCCCTGACGACACAGATTCACAACCTCGTGGCTCCTTTAAGAAAAAGCAAGTGGTTTAAATTTTATCAAGGTCATATCGCTACTAAAACATCCTAATTTTATACTGCATCGAGGCTATAGTGTTAATGCCATTCTTTATTGACTGACTTGCAGTCACGTAGCACGCAAGTGCTCTTTAAGCTCTACTCAGCCTCCCGGCCTATATTAATAAATTAATTAGGAGCCAAATTAGGCTCCTCACTATTCAGGTGATGGCCATGCAAAATACTGCCCATTCCAACTCTTGTTACTCACTTCCTAGGCATGGGTGGCTAAAACCAGCAGTTTTATGTGAGTTCTGAGATCCTAAGTGTGCTTTAAGATCATACAGACATAATGTGAAGCCATTGAGTTACATCAATAATTCAGAAATAGTTAAATTCCAACAGCTCAGAGTTTTCATTAATGTTTGCCTCACTTCGGACTCCAATACTGCATACAGGCCCTAAAGAAAAAAACCAAAAACAAACTCAGACCTTCCGGTTAAACACCAAGAAGTGTCAGGTGTCTTTTAAAAGCCAGTGTCACTATTACAAAATGGAAAATCTCATTTGGCTATCTCCAAAAACAAGCTCAATAAAGGTCTTACACCAAATGGGCCCTCTAAACAGGCAAAATGCCTTTGGCTCAAAGCCTCAGCTTTTCACAGGCTTCTATCCCACCTGCTCCCGCTTAAGCTTGCCAATACTTCCCCATCCGGGGGATGAGGCAGGGCGGGGCCAGGTCTAGGCCAGTGCCAACACTGCTGGACACTCCCTCCTTGGAGTCAATAAAAATAAAAGAATTGGGCAATCGTCCCCTTATAATAAGGCATGAGACATGAGAAATCCCCTCCCCAGAGGAAAGGAATTTTGTCTTCCACAGAAGTTTACGTTCCTGATGTCACAACAAATCCACACAGATCAGGAGAGCAGCTGGCTCTCCTCAGAAGAAAGAAAAACCAGACTTCACCTCAAGGCCGGTAATAACTTAAAAAATATTTCTCCATAGGAAGCTCACACTCAAAGAGAAGCTACAGCCATGCTGGCTTGATCAGAGAAATTTCAGTCACACCCACCAGGATGACTCAAACCCTTAATAATCACCTCATTTCCACGGGTTCCACCCCGTGAAGATATCTCTACAGGTACAAGGCTTCTTCCTACAGGACCACCCAAAAAACATATTTGGGTCCCAGCCAAAAATGTTCACTGACAGACCAACCGAGGAAGAGGGAAAGATTCCCCCTTGGGTGTTGGGAACAACACCCAAGAACTGGTATCCACAAACCCTTCTTCCTAGTCTCGCAGGAATGGCTGGAAAATCGTTCCAACCTGGCACCTCACTTTTTCATTTTCTAACAGAGAAGCCAAGACTGAAAAGGACTTTCCAGACCTGGAACACGATGAAAAATTCTCTAATACTAACAAACCTAACCTTCTTTACAGGAAATCACAAGAAGATGGTCCCCTGAGACCTCCACTCAGAGACATCTCTCTCTCTGAGTCCCATTCGATTCCCAAAACCCTAATGCCTATGTGAAATCTTCTGTTACTATACCTTGCCTCTCAGCTCATTTCTCATACCTATGCCTAATCAAGCCTCGCTTTATGAGGCAAATCATCAACGCTTCTCTGGTACCAAGGACCTATCAGTCCCTGTACCAACTCGCCCCTCCTGGATTTCAAACCCCTTTAAAGATTATCCACAGGTTTAGACAGCCGAAGCCCAACAGCTTGATCAAGGACCAAGAAAGAAGAAGGATCATCCCAACCCCACCCATCGAGTCCGGTTAAAGCTCGCCTGTCCAGACTGCGCCACCCGGTGACAGGTGACTTCCGAGACAGACCGGATGGAGCATCGGATAGCTCCACACCTGGACAGAACGTGTGGGAGGAATGTGTTATAATAAACCAGTGGCTCTGGGCTGGGAAATAGGAGACATTTACCTAACCCCCCAAACCCCCAACAGGTTCTACAAGCCTCTCCCATATCCCCCAGGTCATACGGTTCCTACAGTGGCAGATAAACACGTTGTGTCCAAATATGCCATCAATTGAGCTCCAATCCAAAGCCAAACCGTCTCTCAATTAGAGACTAACAATGATATTATACCTCCCCTTTTTAAGTAAAAACAAAGGAGGCGTTGTGGGACCCCACAGGGCTGAGGAGCAGGTTGAAGCAGCTGGGAAGCGCCTCACCCTCCCAGAAGGTGAGCGAGTTGGGTTGGGCGTTCAGCAGCTCCTTGTCTTTGGCCCTGGCGAGAACCCAGCTAAATATTAAATATTGCCTGTTTCACAGAAGCAAAAGGAAAATAACTTGGCGAGTGCTTGTCTGCCCTGTGGCTGATAACCTCCCTCTTTGTCTCTGAGAGACCTCGAGGCCAGGTGCCCGCCCCGCGTGCAAATAAGGCTACCCATCCTGAGTACCCAGAGCCCTCCCGCTCTGGGGAAGACATAGGGAGGAGAGACTCTGCATTAAAGAGAGTACTGCTTCCACCAGAAGGGCTTCTTGGACTTATTTATTGAGTCTAGTTCGTTCATTCGTTCTCGGCACGATGGGGGGGGGGGGGTCAGAGTCCACAGCCGGTTCCCTCGCTTTTCTGGCACTCCCTCAGCACGAGTTTCGGGCTCCTGGCCAGGGTGGGGAACCAGGCCAAAACCCAGCCACCAGCAGGCTGGGACAGAGCAGCAGCCCTGCCTGCCGAGGGCCAGACCAACAAACCTCCACCCCCCCCCACCCCCACCCCCACCCCCACCTATTGCTGGCTTTGAGTACTCCAAGAGCAGAGCATGGCTGGCTCTCAGGAGTCAGGGTACTCACCAAACACCATGTGGGGCCCGACAGAAAATAGAAACAAAGAAATCAAAGTAGCCTGCAGGCCGAGAGAGCACGGCCACTACTAGAGGGAATTCACCCACAGTGTTCCAGATAACCCACAATGAGCCCCACAAAAGATGTCTGTGGGGTGGGGTGGGGGCCGCCCAGGACCGCCACGGGCAGCTTGAGGAGCTCCGTCATCTTTCAGAGACTGAGTCAGATTCTTGACCTTGCCACAGAAAACTCAGACTTCGAGCAAGAAAAGAATTTCAAAACAAACCAACAAGACATACATTCGGAGTTTATTACAAAGAGATACTTCAACACAAGGACTGAAGAAAAGGCACTTGGGAGAAAGTTAAAAAAAAAATAAGGAAAAAATCTTCTCCTCTGGTTATGGTCTTCCAGAAAACAACCTTCATTGGCTTTACAGAACTTATACATAGAATTTACTATTTATCTGACTTATTTGAGACAGAGTCTCATTGTGTAGCCCTGGCTGGCCTGGAGCTCACTATGTCGACCAGGCCGACCTCAGACTCACAGAGATCTGCCTTCAAGTGCTGGATTAAAGGTGTGCCCCGCAGTGTCTGGCAGGATTGTACACAGGATTCTGATGACTTCTGAAGTCACTATCTCCAAAGGATGGCACCTGAGGAGCTCCTGGCAGTGGAGCAAGTTTAGATTACAGAGACGCAGGCAGTTAGCACACCCCACTGTAAACACAGCTATTCTTATTTGGAAGGTTCCCAGGAGCATACGGGAAAGGAGGGAGGCTTACCTGACGTCCTGTTCGCAAAGGCCTGGGTTTTACTATTTTAACACTATTGAAATAAATACCCCTGTTGTTAGCATCCTTCATGGCAAATGTAAACTGTGCTGAAACTTTTTTTTTTAAAGCTGGTGAGAGGCTCCAACCATACTCCAGAATAGGGGGGTTCCATTCTCTCCCCATTCTCTTCCCTATTTTTCTATCCTGCTTTAGATAGCACCATTAACAATCTGCTTTGGAGGACCTTAACTTCCTGTTCTCCCAAGCTTTGGGTCTTAGAAGGCTCATGTAACGCAGCCGGAACACAAATACCTTTAGCATATAAAGGAGCCAGCACTGATCATCATCATTGCACAGAAACCCCTTCTCTGTTCATTCACCATCTACTCGGGCAAAACTTAGAATCTCTGGCCAGTAGGACACAACAGGTCTACACTGTGAGACCTCTTACGATGCCAGCAGTGCATCCACAAACAGGCTCTTTCTAAGCAGTGCAAGCGCATCTATCTCGCACACACAAAACATTTATTCAAGGCAGAGGTCGACGAGGGCTTCATATAGCAGGGCTATGCTTCAAAGGCTTGCCTTGGTCCCTGTGAAATCCATATAAAATGGAGTGACCATTGGTCAGTTGGGTTTAACTTTGTAACCTTCAAGCCGTTTTAAGAACAGCTACTAGGGTCTCTCCTGCACATCACCTGCACATAAAGAGACCTTGGCATTTCCCATCCCTAACCACACTCCACACTCCATGCTTTATTGAGCACGTGAGTGATGGGAGGGTATGCCACAGGGAATGCGGAGGTCAGAGAGCAAATACACAAAGATGGCTCTCTCCTTCCACCTTGTGTTCTGGGAATGGAAGTCAGGCGCCCGAGCTGAGCCATCTTGCTGGTGCTGCTATTCCTCCTATTTGCCTCCATGAAAGACAGACAGATGATAGGTAAACATCTAGATATACATAGATAAAACATATAGATATAAACACAAAAATATAAATAATTTTTTGCTCCTTCCATCCATGGGTATGCTCACACACACACAATAAAGAAGAAAATATACATTTTAAAAAAACTTTCCCTTTCTTGTTACGTCTTCATTAAGGTCTGGTACGACACTAATGCTGGTTTTGTAAAAGAGTCTGGCGGTGTTCTTGCCTTTCCTGTCTTATAGCTGGCTTCAGAAGGAAGACTGTTACTAGTTCATTGAAGATCTGTAGATTTCACCAAGGAATCCATCAGGGCCTGAACACTGCTTCCCGTGGAGACATCATCAGCACCACCCCCATCAGCATCGCATCCATCTCACTGCTCCGGGTCTAACTCTGGTAGAGGATACACACCAAGTAATTCATCCAGTGCTTTCCAGTTTAAGGGAATATCTTATTGTTTGTTTAAGAATGGCTTAGCCATTTCCTGAGCTTCCCAATGGATCCTTTCTCATCTCTATCTTCATTAAGGTGAGCCTTTACTTTCTGCTGGTAAGTCTGTAAGGATTTTGATCGGATTTACGGAGGACACATCCCTTGTTCCTGGAGTTTAACATGCTTTCTCATTTCCAGTTGGTTAATCTCTGCCCCGATCTTAATTCTTTCCAACTGTAGATCTGAGGTTTGGGCTTGAGCTTGTTTCCAAGGCCCTGTGTGTATCATTCAGTTATTTATGTCAGAGCTCTGATCTCGATGTAGGCACGTAGGGCTGCAAATATCCCCCAAAGACGGCTTCCACTGGAAGTTTTGGCAAACTGTGTTTTCACGATTAAGTATCTCACGTAGAAAATAATCCTAAAACTTGATCTTTAAAGATTACGGTTTACGTTTCCTTAGCAAAACAGCAAGACTCCAGATCCAGGAGCGGACCACTTGTCGGGGGACGCTGAAGGATGAGGTAAAAAAAAAACAGAAGAAATGACTGTAAGATGACCCAGGCCAACCCACAGGATTTTTGGTCAAACTTTGGTTAGTCTTTCTTGTAAGATGGCAATCCACACCTGGATCAGAGTCAGAAAAAGGCAGGAAAAATATGACAACCGTCACTGTGACAAGAAACATTTGCACAGGACATTATGCACAGGTTTCCCATCGGCTCAGCCCCAACCAGGAGGCAGTTGTCTGTTACATTAACAGGGTTTCTTTTCTTCATTTTGTTTTGTTTTTTTAAACAGACTTATTTCTGCATTGTTTCTATGTGTTTGTGCGTGTGCCTGCATGAGTTTATGCGCACCGTGTGTGGACATAAGCCTGTAGAGACGAGAAGATGTTTTCAAGGGGTTGTGAGCCACCATGTGGGTGCTGGAACCTGAACTCTCAGGTCCTGTGCAAGAGCATCAGGTGCTCTTAACTGCTGAGCCATCCCTGCAGCCCCAGCAGTCCCAATGTCCTCTCTGACTACCCCACTTCTCCTAATGCAGTGCAATTAGAAGCATTAGCCTTGCACAGATTTTCCTTGGCAGGCCCACGAATCCCTAAGATCCATTTGGTTACCGGGCACATTCTAACCAACACACTCACGCTGGTCTCCTGAGCCTCTAAAGCGATTGCACTGTTCCCTTTGGTTGTTGGGGTGATTGTCGGAGATTTAATCTAGAAACATCTGGGGAGGGTTAGGAATTCTTGGTCAACCCACCGAAAACGTGTGGTCAGTTAGCCCACTGAGGAGTTTACAGGTGTGAGCAACGAGGAGGCTGACTCTCTGCTGATAACTTTGTGTGTGACATGCACCACAGTCCATGGTAACCTAGGGACAGGCAGGGGCTCCACAGCCCTTCTCCATAGAGGCACAGATAAGAGACCAGATGGAAAACTCTTCCCTAAAACAACATCAGAATGCAGCACACAATACCCCAGGTCCCTCTCCAGAGCTCCCTGACACTGTGCATGACTGTGATCACAAACACCTGAGGCCAAGTCCAGGACACAGCCCTGCGCATTGTCTTGCAGGTTCTTACCGATTCCAAACTGCTGCTATCAGTACAGAAATCAGTAGAACGGAGGGCAGACCAATGGTAACACATATCTCCAAAGACCCTGGAGAGAGAGAGAAGGATGTTATGATGGTCGATACTGTCGATTGATGGGACTGAGCATCACCTAGGAGACAAGCCTCTGTGCACACCAGTGAAGGATTGCCTCTGTCCGGTTAACTGAGGTAGGAGGACCCACATCAATGGTAGACGGCACTGTCCCATGGACTGGGGTCCTGGACCAAGCAAGAGGAGAACAAAAGAAGACCATTCAGTGTCCTCTGTGTCCTGGCTGCACACAGTGTGGCCACCTGCCTCCAGCACCTGCTGCCATCACTTTCCTGCCTTGGTGAACTGTACCCTTGAACAGTAGCCAAGAATAAGGCCTGTCCTCATTGAGTGGCCTGTCACAGTGTTTTATGGCAGCAACAGGAACAGAAAGAGCTATAAACACTAAGAGAAAACCTACCGGTAAGGGTCAAGGACAACACAGGACTGGTGCTAAAGTCTGTGTGGCTAATGTCATTTCTTGTTAGAAATCTCCCAGCAGGCCTCAAACATCAGGGTATTTAACACAGTGCAGTGCAGTGGACATGGTGGTAAGCACCTGCAAACCTAGCCCTAGAGGTGGAGCCAAGGGGGGGGGGGGGGGGGGGTCTGTGACTTCCCTAGGGGGGTGGAGCCAGAGCCAAGGGGGTCCATGAGTTCCCTAGGGGGTGGAGCCAAGGGATCAGGGAGTTCCCTAGGGGGTGGAGCCAAGGGATCCCTGAATTCAAGCCAATTGGGTTACAAACTGAAACCTTGTCTCGAAAGAAAGAAAAGAAAAGAAAGAAAGAAAAAAAAAGAAAGAGAAGAGAGAGAGAGAGAGAGAGAGAAAAGAAAGAAAGAAAGAAAGAAAGAAAGAAAGAAAGAAAGAAAAAGGAAAGGAGAGAGGGAGGAAAGAAGGGAGAGAGGAGGGAGCGAAGAAAGGAGGGAGGGAGACGGGAGTAATTGAGGGAGGAGGAAGGAAGGAGGGAGGGAGAAAAGGAAGGAGGAGCAAGGGAGGAGGGAGGGGGCAAGGGGGTAGAGATGTACTTCCATTGGTGGACTGCTTATCTGGCATGCACCAAGCCCTGGGTTCAAGGCCCCGCACTGCATAAAGCCAGGTGTGCTGACATACGCCTGTACTTGCAGTCTCTGTGAAGTAGAAGTTGGAGGCTCGACAGTGTTAAGGGTGTGTGGAGTGTGTGAAAGATAGAATACAGTCTAAGTAACGCGAAAGACCAGGCAGCACACACAACTTCGCGGGTTCAAGACTACATCATGTAACATCAGGTCCCAAACCAAATGCATACCGAATACACACAACATGTTTAATTACAGCCACTCATACCTCACTCCAAGAACAATCCCAACCCTGAGTGGGAGCATCCACAGTTCACCCGGCACAGTTGCATCACACACACACACACACACATGCATACACATGCACACACACACACAACATAAATGGCCCTGTTCAGTTCCTACCTTCTTTATTCCTCTCTGTTCAGGAAAATGTGTTTCATCAGCAGGTCATCCCCACCCAAGACCAGAGCCACAATCAGAGCCCAGGATATGAGTTCAAATGCCCCGCCCTCCCAGGACAAGCACAACTGTATAGGTGTCACAGCCCGAGAGTCTGCTACATCTGTAAGAAGCCTTCTCCATCATCAGGACCACCTTCTGTGGCCTCCTCATCTTGACACATGGCCCGTAAGACAGAGCTCCTGATTTGATTTAAACATCTAACAGTGTCTGAGGGGGACCTACAGCCTGACTAGAAAGGGGCTGGTCCCCGACCTCTGATAGTCTCTTATCAGAGGATGATGTTGGCCCTGGTCTCCAAGGACCTGGCAAACTTCCCACTCCCTGTCACGGGAACATCTGAGCTGACAGCCCTGATGGCACCATCCCCCCACCTTGTCTACCTCTGCTCCAGCAGCACAGGCAGAGGGACTAAATCTAGATGCTGACTCTGGTGTCTGAGCTGAGCTGGAACCCAGCTTATTCCCCTTCAGTCCCCAGTTTCCTCTCCTTCCCCTGCAAAGATCCTAGACTTCCCAGAATCCCAAGCTTCCAGTCTGCTGAGGCCCATGAATAATAATGTCTACATGGCCTACCAGAGCTGGCTGTTGTTGGCTGAGAAAAGAATGTAGCCATTTTACTTGAAAGACCTTGCAGGCTCTTAAGTCCTGGCATGTGCAGAAGCTACCTATGCTAGCATATCACAAAAGCCATCCCTGGAGCGGGTGTGGGTACTCCCAGGAAGAGATAGATAAGCCTGTAACTGATAGAAGCTAAACGGAGAATTAGCACACCTGGAAAATGAATCCGCAACTAAAGAACTGAATTCAGCCAACAGGAGCATCCAACCATTAGCAGGTCATGTGTCAAATGTTCTTTGAAATAACCTCAAAGCTTGCAGGCGGCAGGAGGAAGGACACTGGCTCCATCCTAGACTGACACCTGCATATCAAGACGGCTCCTGCCGAGATGTGACTGGCATCTGCTTGTGACTATTATCTACATATCAAACTGGCTCCTTCCAAGACCTGACCCACATCTGCATACCAAAAACTGCTTTGGCCTTTTAAGCTACAGGAAGGGTTTTTTTCCCTGGCAGTCTCCTTAGGCGCGACTTCCCCTGGCAATGTACATTGTCAGTCTATCTCTTTCTCTCTTTCCCCTTTCCTCTTCTTAATATGTACACTGTTGATTCTTCTATTAAAAAAGCTCCTGCGTTTCATTTCTAAAGTGTTCTGTGCGTGTCATTTTCAAAGCTCGAAAAGCATGCCATATCGGGTCTCACAGAAGAATGAACTACTGCGTTCATTTGTCATACTTTCGTGGTTTATCCTCCTTGTTGGAGACTGAGGAACCTTCGAGTGGACTAGAGCTGGACTCGACCGACCTCCACCCCAGTCCAATGTCCTCAAGTGGGGAGCGTATGGGGGGGGACGCTTACCTTCCTCAGACAGTGTGACATTGAACGTCTGGGGGGCAAGCAAGGAGCTATGTGACACCACACACTGATAGACAGTCTGATGGTCTTCCAAAGCTGGTTCCCGGGCCAAGGAGCTAGTAACGCTGAAGGTGCCGTCTTCATTCCTCACAATGGGACCAGTGACTTTACCCTCAGTAACCTCTTGGCAGTGGGAACCGTTTTTTGCACAAGTCTCCCACTTTATGGTAAAGGCTTCTGGGTAGAATCTATCCAGTTGGCATATAATGTATGCCTCTTTACGGTTCCTCACCGTAGCCGGTTTCACAAACACTCTCGTGTCTGGGGAAGCTGCCGGAGGAGAGAATTACGGTTTGGCCAATGTCAACCACCTGTGTCTTTCCTCACACACACTTGAATGGCTTCTACCTCAGTAAGAGGGCTTGGAGATGCACCCACCCACCCACCCAGCTTACCATCCTTCCAGGGATCTCCCTGAAGGGAGACAGGAGAGCTCTTATCAGCATGTTGGAGCCCTTGCAAGCATTTGGGGAAGATGGGTGAACACATTGGGACTCTGCTTAACTAAATATTCTGGGTCTGTTGGAGGCAGTGCCAGAGGGTGCTGACATGTCATGACACCCACTGGCACAACAATCTTGCCAAGCAGAGTTTATGACGCTACTGTCAGACATGTTTTCAGATTCTGAAAAGGCATTAAGGCACAGCTGCAGTGGACACTACTGATTCTCAACACGTCTGTCCGGAAATGGCCTGGCCATGTTAAAGAGATACTATAGGCAGACACAGCGATCCTAGGTCTAATCAAGGGTGGCAGGAGCACCCTCCAGGAAGTGTCCTGAAGGACAGCTGATGCGATCCATACTGATAACAGAACTGACTAAGCAAGCCCGGTGTGGAGCCACTCGCTGTAATACCGGACTTAAGAGACGGAAGAGACAGGAGGATCAGAATTAAGGCCATCTGCAGCTACACAGCAAACCCTAGCTAGCCTCGGCTGCCTGAGACCCTTTCCCAAAAGGCCAAATAACTAAGCAATGCCAGGTCATGAACTATGAAGGGAAAAAAAAACCAGTAAGTTGGGATTACTAAAAATCCAGTACTTCTGTGTAGAAGTTGGCAAAGTACAAAGATAAACATGCAACAAAGGACTTTTATCCAAAATACACAGCAAGTTCAGAGCCAAACTGGGATTTATAAAACTCTGTCTCAAACAAAAAAAAATCCAAATTAAGGGGGAAAAAAAAAATGGGAATTTCAGAAATCCCAGGAAAGAACACAGACTGTACCAGGAGTCTAACTCAATATCGGAACACATAACGCCCTGACAGCAGGAAATGTCTGACGACAGTGAACTAGGTAACAGTACGCAGAAGTAACTAGGGACAGGCACTGCGGGGAGGTGGGTTTGAGCAGTGGAACCAGCTAACAGTTCTGCTACTGCTCAAGCCTCTCAGCGGCAAGTGAGACGCTGACCCAGTTGACTCATGGGAAAATTCCACTCCCAAGATTCACTCCGAGGGATTGGTCTGGACTCTCAGGTTGGAAGTAACACAGCTGAATCTCAGTTGAGTCCCACGGAGCCACCAGCATGACACCTAGCCCCTCTCCCATCACCGTGCAGAGGCACCTCCTCAGTGAAGACGGACCTTCCACACCACAGGGGGGTTTCAATCACTAAGGCTGCCATTCCAGAGCAGGCCGTTCACGGGTAGATTCCCCTTACCTCTGAGGACAGAAAAGGCCACTGGAGTTCAGAGGGACCGGTAAGTTGCTCAAGGTTCTCAGACTGTTTAGTTTTGTGCAGTCTGAAGCATGTTGGGGGCTGGATCCAGAGGCCGGCAAACACTTGGCAATCCAGCAACACGCGTCCCCACAAAAGACATAACCCAAGGACGCCTAAAATTCAAGATCCTCCTGCCTCATCCTCTTTAGCATTTGCCTATTGGCATGGGTTGCGATGGACAGAACTGACAACCATGTCCCCTGCTCCTTCTAACCGGTGCTCTAACCCTCTGCTCTGTTGGCTTCCCCATACCCACCGCGAGCACCATCAGAACCACAGGCACGCCCACTGAGGACTCACCCACAACTTCCAGCCTGGTCTTTCCCTCTGCCTTCTCAGGGGTGACCACCAGCATGCAGCGGTATTCGCCTGCATCCTTCAGCTCGATCCTGGGCAGATGGAGCGAGGCGTCTCCCCGTGTTAGCCCCAGCTCTGACACCGTGGCTCCAGGTCGGACTGCCTTTTGTTGATTTCTATAATACTCAAACACCTGGACCTCAGATTCTGAAACATTCTGAAACCAGAAGACTGCCACATGCTTGAGGATCAGGTGTCGGGAACCAGGGATTTTGCAGGATATGGTGACACTGTCATGCAGAGATACCGTCTGTGTCTCTGCCATCTCCACTTCCAGCCCACCTACGGCAAAAAAGGACTTAGTTACCGGAGGCTTTGGTACCCAGTCACTGGATGTAGTGAATAGTCCTCGGCCTCAACGCAGCTCGTACCCACAGGCCCCGGTTAATCCAGTTAGAGCCCTCTACTCTGTCCTTTTTTTACAGGTCTGTTTAGGCTGATAGGGGCCCATGTGCATTTCAGAATCAGATAATTAGTTTTAACTAAAAAGTTACATTGTGTGTATGTGTGTGTGTATATGTGTGTGTATGTATGTGTGTGTATGTGTATGTGTGTGTATGTATATGTGTGTATGTGTGTGTGTATATGTGTATGTGTGTGTGTATATGTATGTGTGTGTATGTGTATGTGTGTGTATGTGTGTGTATGTGTGTATGTATGTGTATATGTATGTGTATGTGTATGTGTGTATGTGTATGTGTATATGTGTGTGTATGTGTATGTGTGTATGTGTGTGTGTATGTGTGTATGTGTGTGTATGTGTATATGTGTGTGTGTGTATGTGTATATGTGTGTATGTGTGTGTGTATGTGTGTATATGTGTATGTGTGTGTATGTGTGTGTATGTGTGTATATGTGTGTGTATGTGTATATGTATGTCTATATGTATGTGTATGTGTGTGTATGTGTGTGTATGTGTGTGTATGTGTGTATGTGTGTGTATATGTGTGTATGTGTATGTGTGTATGTGTGTGTGTATATGTGTATGTGTGTATATGTGTGTATGAGTATGTGTGTCTATGTGTGTCTATGTGTGAGTGTGTATGTGTATCTACGTGTGTGTGTATGTGTGTGTGTGACCTACATAAACCATGCGGGCTCCAAAAAGCAAGCTCAGGTCACCAGGCTTAATCTGCCAAGTCACCTCAGCAGCTCCAACCGAGCAGCTTCCACACAGAAGTCTGCCGGGGTCCTGAGAGGAGTCCCACCGAGCCTGGAGATCAGTTTGGGTGTATTATAAGAATGTCACATTTTCAGTCCATTAACATGTTTGCTGGTGTGCTGTGTACGGAATTCTTTATCCTCCCCCTAATTGGGACAGCATTTGGAGGTAAGGACTTTGGGAGATGGTTAGGGCATCATGTGTGAACTGCCTGCCATGGAGACAGAACAGGAAGTTATCCTAGAGCTGAACCAGCCAGCCCCGTAGCTTAGAACTAAGGCCTTTAAAATGCCCCTCCCAGCCTCTGCAACAACTTTGGTAAAGATGCCTGGCTGAGACAAGGGTAGTTTTCTTCCAACCTTCCCCTAGGTCTCACATCACGGGTGAAGGAACATAGCGCCAAAAGGGGATGCAATCAAGGCAAAGTGCACACTGCAGGTCTTCACAGGGTATCTGAGAAATCGGTCGGCACATCCCCACCATGCGAAAGAGCGCTCAGAGTCCAGACAGAGTAAAGGACAGCAGGCTACATCCACAGTAAGTGGGACCCCATCGGAGCCCACCAGCGATGACAGAAGCTACAGCAGCCTCCTCTCCTTCCCGCTCCATCCATATCCTACCTGCCATGGTCACGAAGTATAGAAGCAACAACAGATGACTCGCCAAGCCAACCTGCAGCTCTGCCACCCATGATGAGCCCATATTGCTGAACAGAACTGGTTTGCCCTGCCCTCCGCATTTCTTGGGTGGTCCTAGGCTGCGGCCACCTCGTGAAGAGCCCCTGCTGCACAAAGAGTGGAGAGCAGTGTAGCATGGCCACTTGCAGTGCATGTGTGCCTTCTCTGGACCCCTCTGGCGACTCGGTGACGTCATCTCATCCTGCGCTGCTGGACATGCAGTTCCAACAGTTGAGCAGCCAGGCAGTGGTGGTCTCCTCAGAGCTCGGTGGGCCACACACAAATGCACCTGGGTCCTGGAAGTCTGTCACAGAAAACAAGCTCAGAACCAGCCAGTGAGATTCTTAAGCAGAAAGACAAGAGACAAGTGTCCACGCTCGGCCAAGTGCTTGCAAGTGTGATGCGGGTCCTGAACGTGCTTAATCAGTAACTTGCTTTAGACTTTAGAAAAAGATGAGATCCAAAACACCAGCGCCTTGCTGCGTCTTTGAGCTGGATTTAATTCCGAGGATAGTGTTTACTTTAACGGGCAGGCCGGGCACTGAGTGAGATAATGCATGCCTCTGCCTTAGCCCAGAAACAGGAAGGAGCTCAGGTATCCTGGGATACCGAGATCCTGTCTCAAGTAAGCAGGGTCGGAGCATCAGGAGTTTGAGCCCTTGTCACACACCCATTTGGCACAAATAGTCCCAGAAAAACAACTCATTCTAAGACATTCCTCAGCAAAATAATGGGACATTCTTCCCTGCCACCCAGATATGAGCCCCAGGTCATATCACTATACCACACATCAGCAGCGATTACGACCAGCGATCACAGCGCCTCTTTCCTCCGTCCTCGGGATCCCTTCTTTGGAACTCAACTCTCAGAAAACCCTTTCTCTTCTCTGACGGCCCTTCCTCTCTTTCCTTTAGACTTTGTGCCTCTCGCCCCTGTCCCCATCCCCCAGCCACCTCACTTCTCCTCTCCTCTCCGATTCCACCTCTACTTCCCGCCTCCTCCTCTGCTTCCCGCCTCCTCCTCCTTCCCCCCCCCTCTCTCTCTCCCTCTCTCCCTCCCTTCCTCTCCACCCCCTCCTTGAAGCATTTTAATGTCACCTAAAATACGAGTTAGAGAACGAAACCAATCAGGCGCCCAGGGACCAGTCAATCTCGGGCTGCCTCTGTGGCTGACGCAGGCTGATAGACCCCGACTTGGAAGACCAGATCTGCCTTCCGCTGGATCTGCCCCGCCAGTGTCCCCGTGGCTGCCGCTCTAACCCAAGAAAGAAAAAAAAAGAAAAGAAAAGAAGAGAAAAAGTTAAAACTAATGATGAATGCTAGTTTTACAAAGTTAAAGCAAACTTTCACCACGGAGAACTTCCAGTGTTTCCTCTAAAGTAAAGGGAAAAGTTGCCACAAGAAATTAATTCCCTGGGCAGGTTTCTCCCTCCGTTTTAAAGGGAGACTTTTCAGGCTCATTCGCCAGCACTCACCAAATCTGTGTACGCGGTGATCCACCAGATCGTCTAGAATTACAGGCTGCAAATCCTCCTGCCCCAGAATCCAGCCGGTCTGCGACCCAGCTGGTTCCGCAGGCGGGCACTGATGCTCCCCAAGCCTCGGCGCCGATTAAATAGCTGCACCGGCAGGCCACACCTCACGTCATCACGCTATCGAGGCCCGCCTCCATATAATCACGTTGCCAAGGCTGCGCGCTCTCTGCACCACCCAGGCCCGTGCCTGCCCCAGCACACAGAACTCCTGCAGCTGAGTCAGCGTGGCGCCCTGGAGCTCGGATCACCAAGGCTGTGTGGAGGAAGGCACCTTCTAATAGGACTGGAATCAGGAAGCCTGCAAACCAACTGGGCCCTAGGCCCTTATTAAGGCCAGCTAGAGAACTTAGCAGTGACAGCAGCACGCAGTCCCCTAGACCCCCACCCTTCCTTGCAGACTAAGAAGGCTCTTCCCTGCGTCTCCCAGCTCAGGGTGGCCCCAGGCCTGCTGAACTCAGTCTCCCTTTTCCCTGTTTTTCTCTCAGGACATCTTGACGCTGGAAGTGGGGCCACCTTCTGTCCAGGTGTTGTTCACCCCGACGGTAGAGAATAGGACTACAACCACAATTTTTGAGCTAAATTTGAAGCAAGCTTTACAAAATATTGGCCAGGATGATGACTCTGGCCATGTTCACCCCGGGAGAGGGGAGGGAGCGTGGTCTCAGAAAATGGTCATGAGTCAGGTGCTTATAAAGGCAAAACCCATAAGGCTACCTACTTCCTGCCTACGAACCCCCCCCCCCTACTTGTGATCAAGCACAGCCTGAGCACTTGGGTCAAGCAAGTTTACTTAGAAAAGTGAAATCACATTGGGTGGGGGCATGCCGTTAATCCCAGCACTCAGAGGCAGAGGCAGGTCAGCCTGGTCTACATAGTGAGTGGGCTGGCAGGCCTTGAGAAGCATTAGGTTTCATTCATTTTATAATGAAGGCCTGTGTGGAGAAGAGTGGTGGGGGAGGGCGGGGGGGGGGGGGCAGATTCTGAATAGAGCACCTAAGGGCTGACGCAGAGGAGAGATCGGAAGAGCAGAGATAAGCAGATTGATAAATAATACTTTTAACACATGCATACAACATATACAAACACATACAAAAAAGCAGAAAAGAGAATTATAGCAAATACGCATTTTCATGATTTTAATATCAATTTTAATATAATTTAAATTATAATTTTAATATAATTTAAAAATGAACATGTAACAACATTGGTTCCAATGATATTTTCCAGCAAGTACTATGCTGGAAGAATTGTAACATCCATAGGATGAATTCAAAATAACAAAATATGAGCAAATATTATATAAAGTCTCTATGTCTTTGAAATCCAACTTATAATTTTAATTTTATACATTAAATTTATAAAATTATTTTAATTTTAATTACAATTTGTTTTATAATTGAAAAAAACAGTCCAAAGGTCAAAATAAGCCAACAGAATTAAATCCCATCTCCAAGCTAGTAAAATTTGGTTTCCAAATTAAAAAATTAAGAGAATATTTCTAGCTACATGTTTACAAAAGGTTATATATTTACTGCAACATTTAGAGTGACTTTTTTCAAAAGTACCACAAAAACGGTGGTAGTAAATTATAGCTTTTAAAACATCGACTTTTGGAGAGGACGTGTAGCGGGGGTCACAGCACATCTGCACTCTTAGCGCTGGGAAGGTAGAAGCAGCCTGCAGAAGAGGATCAGGAATTTAAGATCATTCTTGGCTACGAAGAGAGTTCGAGACCAGCCCAGGCTATATGAGGCCCTGACTCAAAAAATATATTTAAAAAATAAAAAGCATTATAAACTATCACTAAATGTCTTCTTAACAGAAATATTAATAAAATATCCCCATGCAGTTCTACTATAATTTTCTTCATTAAAAGGAAAAGCAATAACATTTTTTAACTCCAAAGGACACATTTATTTTTTTCTGAAAACACCGAGTAGCCTTGTATTCAAAACTGTTTTAGAGGCAGAGGCAGAGGCAGCGGTGCACGCCTTTAATCCCGGTATTGAGGAGGCAGAGGCAGGCAGATCTCTGTGAATTTGAGGCCAGCCTGCTCTACAGAGTTCCAGGACATTCATGGCTACATAGTGATACACTGTCTAAAAAATAAATCTAACTACTTGGGTTATAAGCTTATTTACAAACGCACATATCCCACTCAAAGACATAAGATACAATCTTTCACTCAGAGGTATATGAAACTTACTATCCAGATACTGTGTTTACAGTTGTTGTGGGTTTCTCGCTTCCATGTGTGGGGACCGATCCTGGACAGGGTTTTGGAAAAAGAGAAAAAAATTAATAGTAAGGACCGTGATTAGTGGCTTCTGATGAGCCACTGAAGCTGGCAACCCTGAGGCTGACCGGAGGAGAGCTGTACCACCCTGCGTCCCTGCGCTGTCCGGTGATCCGGGATGCACTTCGGGAGAGCAGGTGTATGATGCTAATCCGAGAGAGAACTTGATGGGAGCTCAGGTGAGCCAGGAAACGTAATGAAGCGGCGGTAGAGCAGGTGCTGCAGTAAGTCCACAGGGGCATAGAAAGCACCGCACAATAGTGTGTGCTCGTTTTGTAAGTCTATTATTAAAGAAAGTATTTAAAATAAAGCCTCCCCCCGTCCAGTCACATCTGGGGATGCAGCTCAGGAAGCACAATAAAAATTAAAATAAAAAATGTTGCAGAGAGGGCCATCCTCAGAGCTATGCATGTGCCGAAAGTGGGCTCCGTGGGTCAAAGGGGAGGGGGAGGGATTATTCCTTAGGACTCAGGGGATACGTCAGAAATTCTTCTCTAAGGTAGCATGTGGTATATCTCATCTAAATCCACTCTTCCCCTTATAACTTTAGAATTAGTTTATCAGCTAAATAAGCCAAGACGAATTACTACTAACCCTCAGGCTCTAGACCTTCTGTTTTTACAAAATTTAAAATTAAGAGAACATTCTCAGGGGCTAGGGCAACAGATGGATGGGCAAAGTGCTTCCTGCACAAACATAAAGACCTGAGTTCAAGACCCCAGCACACACATAACAAGCTGGGCGTGGCAGTGAATATCCATAGTCCCAGTGCTGGGAGGGGGAGTCGGGAGGATCCCAGAGCTCCCCAGACAGCCAGACAGATGAGGTAACCTTCCTGGTGCCACAGAGTCCAGAAGAGGGTGTCTGTGGAGGCCAGAAAGGAGTGTCTGATTTGGAGTTGCACACTCCAGCTGTGAGCTGCAGAGTGGAGGCTGGAATTGAACCCGGGGCCATCAGCAACAGCAGTCAATGCTTTTACCTACTGAGCTGCTTCTCTAGCCTGCTCAATACCAACCTTTAAAGGTTTGAATTCTTAAGGACATGTTAAACATAACCTGCCTGGTAAAGTGGCATAGATCTGTGATCCCAGCACTTAGGAAGTGAAGGCAGAACAATCAGGAATTCTAAGTCATCTTCAGCTACAGAGCAGATTTGTCTAAGAAGAAGGAGAAAGAGAAGAGGAGGAGGGAGAAGAAGAGAAGGAGGAAGAGGAGGAGGAGGAAGAGGAGGAGGAGAAAGAGAAGAAGGAGGAGAAGAAGGAGGAGGACAAGGAGGAGGAAGAAGAGGAGAATGAAGAGGAGGGGGGGGGAGAAACAAGCAACAATAACAAAAAGAAATCTTATCTTGGAGTTGTGAGGTGGGCACTTGGGAGGCAGAGGCAGGAGAACCAAGAGCTAGATAGTGAGTTTGAGGGTAGCCTGGGCTACAGGAGGCTTCGGAGACCCAGACAGACCCAAAGCTTTCTCAGAGGTTCCAATGAAAGGACAAAGGTCCTTTTCCAGGAATGGACTTGGCAAGGTCAGTCTGAGGCGAGGCTGCAGCCATTGCCTTGAAAGAGTCAAGGCTTTGCTTTCTGGGAACTCAACTCTTCCCCCTGGGCTACGGTTATCAGTCCTAAGGTAGCTGTGTCTGAGGTAGCCTGTGTTTTCTTTGCCAGCATTTGTAGACGTAGAGTCAGGGCAGAGGACAGTTTATTTTTGCCTAATTCAATCACCAGTCCTAGTCCTGGAGCCCTGGGGCGTTTCTGCCTCTTTACAATCAGGGCTTAGGCCTAGAACTGGAAGGCTTCAGCCTCCGTACAATCTAATTAACCTCCAAGACCTACTGCTGACTGAGCCGCCCTGACCAGTTCTGTCTGAACTCTTCTGATTCAACTCACTCACTATTCTGGCTCAATCTCTCCAAGCTGACTGACTGGTTCAAGCTTTTCTTCTGAGCTAGCTGACTCTTTCTGACTGAACTCTTCCCACTCTGTAAGACTCTGGCTGGCTCTCTGACTGCCCCAGACTGCACTGCTCTGCTAGGCTTCAAGCTGATTCACTCTTCCCTTATGACACTGACTTCTTCTGCCAAGCTGCCTCTGTGTCTCTGTGTCAAGCTTTCACTGCTCCACACTGCTGCAGTCAGCCTCTCTCCTTCTCTGCCTTATCTTCAGTCAGACTACTTCATTCTCTGTGTCTTGTCCACTAACTGCCTGCTTCAGACTGCTTGCCTCATACTGACTGTGTTGGACTGCTCCTGTAACTGCCTCTTACTTCCTGCTGTAACTGATTACAAATAACTAACTCTGCTCTTAGCTTAGAGCCCATCTTTGTATCACCAGAGTTGAGCCTGTCCTCACTCTGACTCACTCTGCTAACTCTTTCTCTGATTTGTCACTTTGCCTGCCATTCACTCTGACTCACCTCTGACCATCACTTCTTGTGTGACACTGACTCCTTCTGAGCTCTGCTCCCTGTGTCTGCTTCCACACTCTTGTTTTTCTTAGGGATTAAAGGCATGGACTACCACTGCCTTCTGAATGCTAGGATGAAAGGTATGTACCAACATTTCTAACATTCTACCTACATTCCATCCTGAACACACAGGGCTCTGAATGTGATTCCTTCATTTAAACTCCTGGATGTGATCCCTTCATAGCCATCACACAGGTCTATTCCTCTATAAGCATTGTCTGACTTAGCTCTCTGCTGACCTTGGCCATTCCTTCCCCCAGCCCCCACCCCCAGCTTCGTAAATAGTATATAAGATGCTGTATTTCTTCATAAATTTGTTTCACAAAAGTCATCAGCTTTGCAAGACCACCTGGTCCCAGCCATTGCTTTTGTCTTCTTTATTTCTGTCTTCTCTATTTCTCATCCCTGGTACTCCCATTCAGTACCTCAACATTTGGGTCCCTTATTCCTGGGGGCTTTAATGAGGAGACTGTCTCAAAACAAATAAAGGGACTGATATTGTACTGCTCTAAAAGGTCGTAGGGTCATAGTGGACCATAAAATAGGTACAGCAAACAGAGGTACAAAACCCAGCAATCGGATGGCCAAGAGTGTATACCTGCTTGTCAACCGCTCGGGAGAATTCCAAGCGAGGAGATGGATTTAGCTTTATGGCGTACACCCTGACACCACTAAAACTGAACAAAAATAATGTGCTAACCACAATGACTCATGGGACCTGGCTAAGAGGGCAAGATGGATTTCTTCCTTCTCTCATTTTCAAGTCATTAGAGAATCGTAACTCTGAAATTACGGAGACGATAAATCACTGCTTATGAGAAATTCCATCGAGTAGCAAAATTATAAGAATTGGAAAATAAATATTTTAACACCCTGATATGCATCTATTCATGAGTCTGGGAAGGTTTGGAAAATACCATTATTAATAAAGACAGAGTAGAGAATCAAATTTGCACAGTTACAGCCAAATCAACCGCTTGCACGAGCTATGCTTGCTAGAAGGTCACGTTCGCGCCCTGCGGTTAGAGCTCGCTGGCCAAGCCCAGGACCATGTCACAGTCAAAGAAGCTTCCAAAGAGCTCCGTGATGAAGGAGAGAGCACAATAGTTGAGACTGTAAAATCTTGATGTGACAGAAGTGTCCACTGTCACCTGAACTTGAATATATGAGGGAACCAGCCAGGAGTGTAACCCAGGGTCAGTTTGCTACAGTTGGGCCATAAAACTCCCTGTTCAGTGTGGGAATTAAGCTATAAATTCCGGATGGCGGGTTAACCTCACAGCCCTGACACACCGGGCCATGGAAGGTGTCGCTGCCTCTGGGGAAAAGGCCTGTGGCCATGTCTTTTACCATTTTCAGTGGGGTCTTTTTAAAAGGAAAACCTGTCATTCTGTCCATATTTATTCATGCTTTGGGATCAAAGACTGAATCCTATGAATCCTAGAGATCAAGGGCTTCCCTAGATTTAAAGTTTGTCATGAAGATACTCCTAACTAAAATTTTACAGTCCTAAAAAACATCTAAAAAGGAAAAAAAAAAAAACCATCCAGGCATATAGTCAGGCAGAAGAGCATTTGCATAGTGTGTCCCAGGCCTCAGGATCAAATCTTAACAGGAAAAAAATTACAAGCAGTACAAGACCCTGATTCACAGCCATGCTACGGAAAGATGAGCAAGGAGACAGAAACGCGCAGTCCCAGCAGATGAGGCCCCAGTTGTGTCACCCCTGTCTCCCCACCTTGTCACCTCAGAAATGACAAAGCAAACTGTCCTTTTCAGTACACCTCCGACTTCAGTCTCAACAAGTACTGGTGAGTTTTTAAAAGTCCTGAGTCGGAGGGCTGGGGCGGGGCAGTTGCAAGGTGAAGGCCGGCCTAGGCTTGTGAGACTGTCTCAAAAGTCTAAAAGGTGTTCAGTTGAGGCAGTTGGTTGAGAGCAGACTTACACACCAGAACCTTGCTTCTCAGAATCTCGCTCAAAAGAGAATAGATGTTCCTCACCCTGGCTTTCTGTAAGTAAGTCAGCTTTAAAATCATTACCGTTCATAAGCTCTTTATATATGAAAAACAGGTTTGCATTTAGCCTTACAGTATTACGGACCTCTCCGATTAGCATAAAATGATGCTAGCGTAAACACAGTTTTGCAAAAAATTAATGTATATCTGTGTGCCCCAGGATTTCTTTCATCCAAGTTCTGGCGGAGTCAGGACTTTACGTGTCTGTTCAAAAGACGCATGCTCGTATTTAAACAGACCTCCCTTGACTCCCCATGCCCTTCACATGTGCTGACAGATACTTCACTTTTTAAAACTATGATTAGGATGTCATGGACTACAGTCTAAAAACATGCATGTTCTCTAGTAAGGTCAATAGAAATGATAATGAAGAATTGCAAATAATTATGTGACATTTTAAAAAACGTCCACTCATAGAAAATTTTAGGGAACTTTTCAATTTTCTTTATTGTAAATTTCTCTACTTCAAGTGCATAGAATATAACATGAAGTCTGATCTGAAGATAGACTGTACTTAAAATGAACATGGATCTCCATTTGCAATGTAAATTTTGTAATTTCCTAATAATTTTGCAATTTTGTAATTACAAAATTTTGTAAAAAAAATTTGTAAAAAATTTGTCATTCTGTAATAACGTAATAAAAAATGTAATTTGTAATGTAAATTTTTCTAAACAAACGAAGGGACAAAATTACATATGTGGCTCAAACTTCAGCTCTCCTGCTGGCCCTGAGGGCGTCCTTGTAACTTTTCCTGTTCCGGCTCTTGTATAGCCTGGTAAGTGGGAAAAATATGAAAGTACTGCTTGATTTATTTATTTATTTTTTGACATGTATGTGATGGTTTGACAAAGCATGACAAACTGAGATCTTTTTCTAGAATTCTCTCCTAGCCTTCTCTTAGACACCGAGGAAGGGTGATTGTTGACTGACTTCACTGAGACTCAGAGCAGAAGGGAGCCTGTGAGGTGGGCTTTGAGGCCAAGTCCACTGTTGGTCATTGGTAATAAGATAAAGCCCTGTCTCCCGTGAGGGGGCCACCAGCCCCTCCTCCAGCCTGTGTGTGTATTGCCTTATTTTCACACACATTCAGTTACTCCTCTGATAAAGATCTGACCTTGGCCAGGCTCTGTGGTGCACACCTGTTATCCCAGCACTTGGGAAGAGAGGCCAGAAGACCAAGAGTTCAAGGTTATCTTCACTATACAAAGTTTGATGCCAGCCTTGGCTACTTGAAACCCTGCCTCCAAATGTCAATTGAAATATAAATGAAAAGAGTCTTGGTCTCTTGTGGGGGTCTATCTACAGGATGAGGGTTAAACAACAGTTCTCCTTACTCAGAGATTAAACATAATGTTGTCTTGAAACACTGATAGTTAGTTGCTCAACATGCGCCATTGGTTTTACATAAATGCCAACAGAGTCATAGAGCCATAAGGGAGCCCATGGGCTTTGGAAAAGGCCACTTGCCCCCATGATCAAACTGCGGTCAAAAGATTTGAAATGTGGTTAGAGAGGGCCTACTAATCAACTCTGGGTTTTTTTCCTGTCTGGGCCCCTGATGGCTTTCCTGCTTGCCTCTGTTTTGGAACCCCTGAATTGTCAACCCTGTCTTATTCACTGGGGAAATGGCTGACAGCTTTAAAGTTACACGTGACAGAGTTTGGGGGATATAAACAGGTAGGTCTCTGAGCAGGCAATAAGGAAACCCACCTGATTACCCAGGGAGATTGCAGTCTTCTAAGGCCCCTTTAACGATGCTCAAACTCAACTTTAAAAGCTACAAGCCAAGCTTCGCACACCAGTGATCACCAACGAGGGCTGAGAAGAACTGGGAATGTGCTGGCTAATACTGACTGCAAACTTGACAAGAGCTACAGAGGCCGCGTCTGTGAGGCAGTTCCTAGACTGAGTTAATCGACGAAGGAAAAAACCACCCTACATGTGGGACCATACCTCTCCCCTGGCCGGGGGTCCCGGACGCCATAAAAAGGAGAAGGCGTGATGGGTACTCACATGCATCTGTTTCTGGTTTCTGACTGTGAGACCAGCTGCCTCACACTGATCGCTGGCCACCGTACCTTGCTGCCATGATGGGCAGCCCACCCGTGAGCCAAAACAAACCCTTCTTCCTCTAAGTTAATTTTGCCTGATATTTCTGTCACCTCAACAGAGCAACAGAGACGGTAAGTCATACAGAGGATTTGTGAACCCCAGTGCTACCTAAGGGACCCATGTGAATTTTCTGGGCATGTGTAGGCCCCATGTGTAGGGCAGAAGTTCCCCTCAGGTGGGCTGACAAAACTGGTTGGATCCAAGATGGCTGCCAGCGTGACGTCAGACAACCGCCAACCCCATTCTCAGGCCATCTGGGTGCTAAAGGACGGGGATCCCAGTGCCAGGACAGTCGACAAGCGTCATAATGCTGACTGTAAGGAGCAAGAACAGGACCAAAAAGAGGTGGTGCCTGTGGAAAACCTCCACTCCACAGGGACCCCAGCGCTGACAGATCAAATCCTGCCGTGGAAACTGCTGTAGCCAAACATCTATCGCGGAGCTGGAGAGATGGCTCAGCAATGAGGAACACAAACTCACTGCACTCGAAGAGAACTGGGGTTCCATTCCCAGAACCCACTTAGTGGTCCACAGCTGCCTGTACTTCGGTTCCAGTCTCACACACAACCAGCACAGATTGTGGAGACAAACAGGAAGGGGAAGGAAGGACTCTGAGAACGGTCTGGCTGTGAAATAGAAATGCAGCAATGGCTAAGGGTTGGTTTGGGTTTCTAGGGTGTGCAGAGAGAACCAGCCTTTCCCACAAATGGATTCATGAGAACTCTATGCAGGAGGGAGTACGAGCGCAGGAAAAATGAGGAATGACAAATGAACAGAGTAGCTCCTTCTTTTATGGGACCCAAGGAAATGACATGTAGAACGCTTTAGAAATAAAATGCAGGAGCGTTTTTAATAGGGGAATTAACAGTATTCATATTAAGAAAAGAGAAGGGCGAGAGAGAGACTGACAATGCACCTTGCCAGTGAAAAAATTCACACCAAGAAGAGAAGGAGGGAGAGACTGACAATGTACATTACCAGGGAAGAACCATGCCACAAAGAGAGAGAGAATTGCTCTGGCAAGAATTTTAAAAAGCTACGTACAGTTTTTTTGGTAAGTAGATGTTGCCCAGGCCTTCAGAAGAACCAGTCTGATATGCAGATATAATCGCTGGTAGAAGTCGATCACGCACAGGGAGCAGGGTGTCCTTCCTCCTGCTTACAAACTTACAAACTTCAAGGTTATCTTCCATACTATGAAAGAACATCTGACTCAACAACCCATAACTGGTTGAATGTTATTGTTAGCTGAATAATATCTCCATCTGCCTCAAACAGAGCAGGGTGCCATGTAGGCAAAGAAGGTTTTTATTTTATGGTTTTTAGCTCTTTGGTGCGTATTTATTTTTTCCTCTATCTAGGCTCCTTTTGCTTCTATCTGTTAAAGGCTTGTCTCTTCCTGGGAGGACCAACACCCATTCCAGGAATATCAATATGAATAGGTAGCTTTACACACGCCAGGACTTAGAAACCCACAAGATATTTTACAGTGACAATTACTTTTGAGTAAAAAATGGCCGCTTCCCCTTCTCAGCTAACACCAGCCAGCTAAGGTATTACTAGGCCATGCAGACATAATGATAGGCTTTTGTCACCATTACAGCAAAGGGGAGAAAGGAACAAAATGGCTGGTAAGCCGAAATTCCCAGCCAGGGAGTCTGGAACCTTGTCAACAGACTTCAACCACGTTGCCAGGGTATTGGGGCTCCCAGCAAGGGTGGAAGAGAGGAGATCATATCTGCCCCTATCTTTTCAGGAAAATGAAAGAGAGGACAGAGGAAGCAGAGGAGGGGCATTTGAGGTTTTAAGAATCCTAGAGTATGTGAGACTAGGATGCTGGGATTTGGAAGTGAGTGCACCACGGACTGGAATATCCAGGCAGAGGGCCTGCGAATGGCCTGGGCTCTCAGCCAGGGTCCAGGGAGGTGAGTCAGCGTGCTTTTGGGCTACTCTCCAGCCAGTACAGAAGGTCACACCCAGAACGCTCTGCTGAGGCCGCTGTCCTGGTTACAGCTGTCACTGTAACAAGGAACACGTGTCTCTCTGGAGACCCAAGTCAGGGAAGAAAGACAGACCCACGGACCATAAAGTCTAAAATACAGTCAGCTGCTCTTAAGGGCAGACATTAAAATTTTACATTTCCGTGACGGTTTATGTTGTCATTGCAACAACTGCTCCATTCTGTAATGGGCTTCCACAACTCCGCCTCCAGCTCAGCGTGCTGCTGAGACAGCCTGTGGGGTGTGCACATACTCGATGTGCAGCCATTAAACTAGCGGAACTCGGGAGTCTTCTCAGTGTGGGGCCAGAAGTGATTTTAAATTCTGGATTTCTAAAAATGTTTGATATATTTGCAAATGCACAATGAAGTATCTTGGGGTGGGGCCCCAAACAAAATTTATTTATGTTTCATATAGAAAGCTTATATATACAACTTAAAATGTGTGTCTGTGTATGTATAATTGTATACATTGTATACATATATAATTGTATATATATATATATATAATTCAGTGAATGAAATGTAAAACTTCATGGTATAGATAGGCTTTCCCACTTCTTGCATCCTTGCCAGGGATCAAAAAGTGTTTAGTTTTGGAAGGTTTGGGATTTCTGATTAGAGCTTTTCAACCCATAAAAGCTAATGTAAGTTTTAAAAAATGTAAGGGTTTTTTTTTTTTTAACTACCCCAAAATATTATTGCGAGAGCCAAAGAAAACTCCTTTCCCCCAAATTCCAAAAGGCAGAAGGGCCAAACGGGTATCTGTGTTGTGTATCAGAAAGCTACTGTGACAGATCCCTAACTTGTAACAGATTCCCACTGTGCCTTTTTACCCCCTAGCTCAGGAAAGAGAAAGGAAAGAGGGAAAGAAAGAAAGAAAGAAATCTTCACCGCCCTTGCAGGAAGCCTTGAAAGAGCGAAAGAAAAAGAAATGATCCGTGTCCCTTTTGGCTGTCCTTAGCCTGAAGAACTGGAGCTGCAGAGAGAACCAGCATCTATCAAACCAACCCACCAACCACCAGCTGCACCCCACCCCCGCTCTCCTTTATAGTCAAAGCAAAGTTCCCAGAAGTCCAAGCGGTATGCAATCATACGGAAAGCTGCATATGACAAAACACTTCTTCAAAGTGTCCTGCTACATTTCCCCCCTTTTACTAAGCCATAAATTGTACGATGTTGATTACTTTTTCTCTGAGGTTTCTGCTAGGCCACTTCTCCTCCTCTCTGGTTTTCAGGAGTTTATCCCTTAGCACTCATCCATGGTGCATTACTTACAGAAAGTAAGAAACCAGCTGTGCTTTTCTGAGGGTCTTCCCTGAGAGACACCTGTGCTGGTTTCTCGAGAGATGTGAGGTTGCTTGAATCAGTCCCCTCTCTCTCTGAAGCTTTTCACTTTCAGGAAGACGGCAAATGTCTCTGTTAGATTCTGTCTTGTGACCCAGGGACAGTTTTTTCATCAAGGCTTCATATTCTTCCTCTTCCTCGTACTTTTTACTGTCACTGGTGCTGGATTCAGATGGAAATTTAGGGTTCAGAAACTTTACTCCATGACCCAGGGCTGAGTCTTTGTTGTTTTTAGTTTTTTTGTACTTTAATACAATCATTAGAAGGCTCTATCTTTTTAAAAGAAGTTTTCTCTATAGTCACGCTTTTCAGATCAGCAGTCGGGGGGTATTTGGGAGATCTCCTTGGCTCAAATCTAATCTTTATCGGTTTCCATGGTACCCACAACTTCTCATTTCCACTGGAAATATACGCATACCCCCTGCCCCAGGTGCAACACATGTCCTGATTTCCTTTCAGATGGCAATGTACCTTTACAATATATGGGTCGATTTACCTTTGCAATTCTTTCTATGGTCCAATGTCTCTTGGCTGCTCTTGTTCCTGCCTCATTAACATTCAGAAAATTTAAAGTTAGTAGAGCACTATGTAGTCGATCTCTGGGGGTCTTTGTTATTCCTTTTTGTCTTTCAAGCATTAGATCTTTATATAACTGCTTGTCCCGGAGGACTGTGTGGGCTACCTGTAAACACTTTATGCCATATTATACAAAAATGTTTTTCATCTTACTGGAGACATATGCTGGGGCATTGTGAGTCTTGATTTGTAAAGGCATTCCCGAATAGCCATTCCTTCCAGTAAATGTGTAATTACAGAATCAGCCTTTTCAGAAAACAAGGCAGAACTTCATTGAAATCCTGAATAAGTAGCAATAGTATGGTGTACAAACTTTATAGTTTCCCAAATTCTGCAACATGGAAAACACATCCATCTGCCAGATTTCCCCTCTTTTAGTACCCTTAGGGCTACTTCCAGCAGGCGATGGGGCTTGATTATACAAGGAACACGTTGGACAGGTTTTTATAATATCCATGGCTTGTCACCAAGTAATGGAGATGTTCCTTTTTAAACTGTTGTTGTTTACCTGGTGCTTTTTTTTTTTTATGAAATTTTGAGGCTTCTAATGTATTTCCTATTAATAACTGATTGATCTTATTGTTACCTTGTGCCAATGGGCCTGGCAACCCTGTGCGAGGTCTAATATGAGTAATATATAATGGACAATTTCTGTCTCAAATTGTTTGTTGCATTTGCATAAATAACAATGCTAATTTTGAATTATCAGGAATAAATTCAGCAGTTTCTCTATGCAAAACAACACTTTCTGCAGTGCTGATATTGAGTGATGATTAGATCATTGATCAATTTGATCTAATGGATCATTGGATCAAATCAGTGATGATATTGAGAGATTCAGGGAAGTCTAACAACACCATAAGAATAGCACACGACTCTGATTCTTTGACTGAAGCATACGGGCTTTGACTGACTTTACTTATTTTTTCTCACTTGTAACTGGCCATTCCTAATTTATTTGCATCAGTATAAAATGTAGGCACTCCAGAAATAGATTTTTCTTTTCACTATATGAGGGAGTATCCAGTCAGTTCTCTTGATAAACTGAATTTGCTTGCTTTTAGGATACTTGTTATTAATATCTCCTAAGTAATTGCTACAAGCCCTTCAACAATCTTCATCGATTGCCCATAATGGCATGATCACAGCATTCGTATATGGCACCACTATTTCTGCTGGAGACCCAGCAGATCTGGATCCTGACAGCTGACAAAACCTTTTTCTTCCCTTTTTAATTACATAAGCAACTTTTTCTCTATAGGTCTTTAATTTTTTACTCTTTTTTATGTACCATAAATATCCATTCTAAGATATTCTCCTCTTTCTGCATAAGAATTCCAGTAAAGGAATGTTTTGAATGAATGATGACCTGTTGTGGTTTGTTTAGTTGTGGATAATATTTTAGTTAAGATTCATCTCTTACTTGTTTACACCTCGGGGCCATCCCCACCTTCCACCCCACCACAGGAGGTTCCTGTTATTTGTTGATTGAGGGTCTGTGTGAAAAACAGGAAGAAAACACCTGGGGATTGAGGGGTGGAGCAAGGAGGGAGGGGGAGTAGGAGGTGGAGGAGGAGTAGGAGAAGAACGAGAGAGAAGAACGGAGAGGAGAGCAATGGGGTGAAGAAGGCTTGGAGTGAGCTCTCGGCCTAGCAGCCCGGGTATAGAATTCCCTGAGATTTGACATGGTTTGTGATTAATAAAGAGCATTGGAAAATTCAATGCTGGACTCTCCGTTAAGCGCCATAACTTTATTTTAACACTTGGCGCACCAACGCGTGGCAAGGACACACGAGAACAAAGAAGAAAAACGAAAGGACAGACAATGCGGGACAGGAGAGTCCATACGCAGAGTCTACAAGGAAACGACAGACAACACGGGACAGCGAGAGCCAAGGCAGAAAAAAGAAGAAAAGAAGAAAGAAGACGCAGGAAAGGTAAAGTAAGATACAGGATAAATAAATAAAGAAGGAGTAGGGCCGCCTATGGGAAGAGGAGAGCTGGAGAGAAAGAGACAGAATTAAAGAAAAAGTGCACACAGGTGCGGGTTAATAAAGTTCCAGGAAAGGAACCACAGATTTGCAGGCCTTCTGTAAGAAGAGAAGGTAATAAAGAGAATGCTGCTTGAGAAGTGGGAGCCACAGTAAGACAGAAATAATAAAAGAAAATTACACATGAGTCTCCTAAGGAAGGAGAGGATAAGTAAGAGTGGAAAAGAAAATTTTTCCATGTTAAAAATGGAAACTATTGTGACACAGGGCACTTGGGCTCTGTATAGTTTTGTTATGGATGTTTTAGGAATGAAAACAGTACATGAAGAGATAAATACTTCATCTGAAACTAGCATAATACAGATTATGGTTTTTGTTATTCTGGTATTTCACATGGTATTATCAATAGCCATCATGGTACACTGTGCTCTATCAAGGAAAACTGTCAGTGCAGAAGGAAAAGGGAAATCTAGCCCTTTACGGGACTTAGATGCAGGAGATAAATTCAGAGCAAAATCAGAAAATTTTAAAATGATGGAAAGAAAAGCAGAATCTGCTTGCTTTTCACAAGAAGCAGCCTTAAAAGAAATAGATGAGAGGTGGAATGCGAAACTGCAAACTTTGGGAGCAAAATTAGAACACTTGATGGAAGGAAGTAAAAGCCTACCTCAGTCAGAGAATCCAGAGCCTACTGCTCCACCGTATAACGCAATGTGGCAGCCAAAGATTTTAAGAAAACCAACTATGGTTTATCCAGTAACTATAAACAGGACGCAGGGCTATGATGAACTTGGATGGCAACCTACAGAAATGCCAGATTTAAAGAGATTTAAAGAGGCAATAGTAGCCTATGGAATGCACTCTCCTTATGTGAAACAGATACTGAACAACTGGGCTGTTCAACACCGAGTCATTCCTCGAGATTGGAGGGACTTGGCAAAAGCTGTATTAGAAGCTGGTCCTCAGTTACAATGGCTGACATGGTGGAGAGAAGAAGCTTTGGTAATAGAACAACGTAACCGAGCTAGAGGAGTTAATATTTCCAAAGATCAGTTGATAGGTGAAGGCCAATATGCTGAGTTGGAAGTGCAGATTCAGTTTGATGATAATATTTTAGCACAATGTCGTACAGTGGCTTTAAATGCTTGGGATAAAGTTGAAGAGCCAGGAAAAAGGTCTGAGTCATTTACTAAGATCATGCAAAGTCCAAATGAGCCATTCACTGATTTTTTACAGAGACTGACTTCTGCTGTCCATAAGACAATTTCAGACTCAGAAGCAAGGGAAGTGTTAATTAAATCTCTGGAGTTTGAAAATGCTAATTCAGAATGCCAAAAGGCAATAAGGCCATTAAAAACAGCTTCCTTGGATCAATGGATTAAAATTACTACTGACATTGGATCCAATGCTCACAATGCCACTATGATTGGACAAGCAATTGTTCAAGGTCTTAAAAATCAAAAGGTCAGATGTTTTGGCTGTGGAAAGTCAGGTCATTTTAAAAAGGACTGTAGACAAACGGATCCTAGAAATAATGTTTTCTCTGATAAGCCAGGAAGAAAACCTCAGTTTCCTGGAATACGTAGACGGTGTGGAAAAGGCAGACATTGGTCTAATGAGTGTCAATCTGTAACAGATATTCAAGGTAACTCTGCTGTGGGGAAAACACCCTAGGGGGCCTGGCTAAAGTGCCTACCACAGAAAAAGCAAGCCAACAATTTCTTACCAGCAACGGATTGACTCACCCTCAGAGAGATTAAAAGCAGGCAGTGCCTGCAGCTAAAGACAGCACTGCTCTAGACTTTGAAATCAAGGACAGAGCTGAGAAAACAGGTGAATTAAAAAATAATAAAAAACAGGTATTTTGGCAAACAACTATGAATGATTCAAGGCCTAAGTCGAGAATACAAACAAATGGAGTTTTAATTAAAGGATTGGTAGACTCAGGAGCCAATGTAACAGTCATTTCAAAGGACTCCTGGAATCCAAACTGGCCTCTTCAAGAGGTATCTACTCAGTTCTTAGGAATCGGAACATTTTCTCAGTTAAAACAAGATATAGCAGGTGTCAAATGCATAAGACCAGAAAGTGAACTAGGAAATATAAGACCATATGTGGCAGATCTAGCTATGAGTTTATGGGGAAGAGACCTATTAACACAATGGAATGTACAGATTAACATTCCTTCAATCTTAGCGACAACCTGTAAGATTCGAGATGCTATTGGTAAAGATATTAAAAAATGTTATCAAAAACTATCACAGGCTGTCCAGGTTGTCCATAAGCAGGACAGAACAGGTATTGATAATAATTCTCAGCCTGTTAAAAGGTATCAATGGAAAGTCATTCCCCAAGAATTCTCAGATAGTACCACCTTATGCCAATATTTTGTACAAAAGCCACTGAAAGCTAATATCTGGTTTAATGAACCTACCATTGGGTTAACTACTCAAGAGTTAAATAATTCATTTCAAACACTGAACGGTGATTCAGATTTAAACAGACAAAAAAGTTTAACAACAACAGAAAAGGAGTTAATTCAGGTAGAAAGCAGATTACAGAATGCATATGTAAATTACCTAGATCTCAAGCTTGATTGTATGCTTTCTGATAATTCCTCTACTGAGCTCATGATACAAAAGGAAGACAATATTTTAAAATGGATCGTTACACAAAGCGACTCAGAAAGCTTGGGCAGAATCTACACTGGTTGTGTTAGAGTTTTCTCTCAGCAGCCGCTTGGCTCTGGTTGTTAAATAATCAGCCTTGCTATGTTCAGAAGTTTGGACCAAAAATTCAGCCAACTGGTCCTGGTCCTCCAGGGAATTGGTATTTGGTTTTATTAGGTTGACAAAAAAGATTTATTTTACCTGTATTTGGAAGTTTGTTTATGGTTAATGTTGGAAAAAAGTTCCAAACTTCCCAGTTTACGACAGACTACAAAACCCATAAGGCATTGCGGTGGCTAGACGTTCCTCTTATCATCCACAGCTACAACTCCCCAGGCTGGCATGTTAAATGAATGTCCAGCAAAAAAGGGACAAATTATTGGATTTTAAAATTATACATGGAAAATAAAACTTCAGCTAAACTTTAAAAAAGAAAAGGGTATAGGATAAATCTATAATTGGCTATTTTAACCTCAAATTTAAAAAAAAAATTAAAAATTTAATTTTAAAAGATAATGTTTAAGCATTTTGCTCTAATAATAATAGCCTGGAGTGTGGAGACTCCACCCCATGTCGGGGAAAGGTTGTGCTTTTGTCTTTTCAGAAATGAAACATCCAACTGAGAGTATCCAGAGACCACTGGGCTGAAGGGAGACATCAGAGTGTGCGGGTTACTGTCCAGCCTTCAACCTCAAAATGGACCATTGAAGGCCTTCCTAGCTGCCTTGCTCCTGTGCTGCTTATAGACCAGAGGCCAAGGATTACAAAAAAAAATTGAATTCCCCAGCTAAATACAGAGGCTGGCAGTCAGAGACGGGATATGAGAATTATGACGTGAATTTCCCTAAGGCAGGATGCTGATCACGCTATCAGTAACTCGGACAGGTCATTTTCATTGTTCATTATTTCTCTCCTAAGACAGACGCGGTCATCTTGAAAAGGGGAAATGTGGACAGCTACTGGCTTCATATCTTGTCCTCTGAAATCATCTCGGAGATGACTCTGCAGCTGACAGGGAGCCTGTTTTGAAAATTTGAGGCAGCTCTCACAGTGCTCAGCTGTGGTGATGCAGATGCAGGGAGTCTGTCCTGCCAAACAGACCAGTGGAAATTGAGGCAGCTTCCACAGTGCTCAACTGTGATGATGCAGATGCAGATACCTGCTCATTCTTACCACATTGTCTTCTGCTTCTCTGATTCTCTTCAAAGACATTTGAACTGCACAAGCATTTTGCTAAACATTGAACTTTTATGAACAATTGGTGAACTTTGGACTTGATACTTGATGTTATGGGACACTTGCAGTCGCAAAGACTTTTGAACTGCGTGAGCAGTCTGCTGAACTTTGGATTTGATATTTGATAGACTATAACTTTATGTCTTAGCTTCATTTGATTGAGTCAATATTGTTCTTATTTTAAACATAAAGGGTGAGATGTTGTGGTATGTTTAGTTGTGGTTAATATCTTAGTTAAGATTCGTCTCTTACTTGTTTACACCTCTGTGCCATCCCCACCTTCCACCCCCCACAGGAGGTTCCTGTTATTTGTTGATTGAGGGTCTGTGTGAAAACAGGAAGAAAGCGCCTGGGGATTGAAGGGTGGAACAAGGAGGGAGGGGGAGTAGGAGGTGGAGGAGTAGTAGGAGGAGAACGAGAGAGAGAAGAACGGAGAGGAGAGCAATGGGGTGAAGAAGCCTTGGAGTGAGCTCTCGGCCTAGCAGCCCGGGTATAGAATTCCCTGAGATTTGACATGGTTTGTGATTAATAAAGAGAATTGGAAAATTCAATGCTGGACTCTCCGTTAAGCGCCATAACTTTATTTTAACAATGACCAAAATGTAATTCAGATGAGGATGTATGTGATCCACACGTGCATCTTGTAATCTCTTTTCTACAAGAGTTAACTCTTGCTCTACCGCAGAGCTGAAGGCTTTGGGCTGTCTAGGTTGGATTCTTCTTGTAACATTTGAAACAAATTACTCAGCTCTCGTGTAGTGAATCCAATCGTAGGTCTTACCAGTCGATATCGCCCAATAATATTTGGAAGTCATTAAGAGTTAGTAACTGATCTCTTCTAATCTGTACCTTTTATGGCTGAAGTTTTTTTGTTGACTTATCTTACAACCTAGATAGTTAATAGAATGTCCTCTTTGTATTTTCTCAGCAGCAATTTATAACTCCTCACAGAGGAAAATTCTTTTTGTCTCATCAAACATTTTTTCTTTCTGATGTATCTACATCAGAATGTGCCAACAAAATATCTTCCATATAATGGTAAATAATAGATTGGGAGAATTGTTTTTTAATTAGTTCTAAGGGTTGTTACACAAAATAGTGACATACAGTTGGACTATTTAACATTCCCGGGAGAAGGACTTTCCACTGCTACCTTTTGACAGGTTGAGCACTGTTAAAGGTGGGCACAGTAATCGCACGTTTTCCCTTGTCCTGCCTTTGCAAGGGGATAGTACAAAATCAGTCCTTCAAGTCAATCACTATCAGATGCCATACCTTAGTGTACTTCATGGCATACTTAGATGCCATACCATAACAAAGGTAAAGGAATTTCAGCTGCAATGGGGCCATGGGCTGAATCACCTTGTTCACAGCCCTCAAATCAGATAACATTTTCCATTTTCCAGATTTTTTTCTTTATAACAAATACAGGAGAGTTTCGTGGGGTGGTAGATCCTTCTATCTGCTGAGTCTTTAACTGCTCCTCTAACAGCTGTTCAAGCACCTGCAATTTCTCTTTTGTTAAGGTCCATGGCTCTATCCAAACAGTGTTGTTAGTTAACCATCTTAAGAGTAGGGCCGTTGGTATAGTTTCTGCAGGGACCCTCTTTATAAAATTAGAAACTCAATACCTATTGTGTCCGGTTTTTGAACAACCTGTACAGGCTGTGCATTTCCCTTAATAAGAACATCTTCTCCTTGTAATCTTATTTGATGTACCTTTTGAGGGACAGAAGGGCTATTAATTTGAGTTCCCCATTGTTCCAATAAATCTCTTCCCCATAAATTTATAGCAATGTCAGCCACATAAGGCCTTAACTTCCTTTTTGTTCCTCTGGTCACACACGTAATCCATTTCATACTTTGCTTTATGTGGAATAATTTTCCAATCCCTATGAATTGTGTGGATATTTCCTGAAGGGGCCAATTTGAATTCCATGATTCTAGAGAGATTACTGTTACATCTGCACCTGTGTCCACCAACCCTTCTATTTAATTGCATTTTAAGTTTTTGTCTTTTACCATTAATGACTGCCTGCCAGAATACTCATTTCCCAGTGCTTCCAAACCCTCCTGCTCAAGCCACAGGAATGGCTTTTCTTTTGATATAAGGAAACAGCTGTGTGATCCTATCTTCTAGGTTAAACTGCAGGTCTTTTGTTACATAGACCCATGATTTTAATTTCTCCCCTGAAATCTCCATCTATAATTCCAGTATGCACAATGAACTCCTCTAATGTCAAACTGCTCCTAACCTCAGCACTCAGCACAGGCTGGAGGATTAGAATCCAAAGGCTTTCGCTTGCTACACAGTGAGCTTGAGACAAGCCCGGAATACCTGAGACCCTGCCTCAAAAATCTGAAAGAAACTATTCTTTCAAAGCCATTCTTTAAAAAGCTAATAGTAGAGTGAGCTTGTGACCCAGAAGTCCCTGTGAATACAGCCCGAGAGCCTGAGACACATTAACACAGCAACGTAAGCACCACTGTGCGCAGCAGCACCGTTCAGACTCACCAAGTGTCTCAGAGTTTCTATCGCTGCAACAAAAAGACTAAACAAAAGACTAAGAGGGGAAAAGTAATCAATATTGTACAACCTGTATCTTAGAAGAAGGGGGGAAATGTAGAGTGGAGCTTTGTCAGGGAAAAGCCCCTCCCCCTTGTGGTTGCATGCTGCTTGGACTTATGGGAACAGGTTGGAGGGAAGTATACAAGAGGGATACTGGCCTTTAAAGTTAGCAGCTGGGGGTTAAGAGTTAGAGTTAAGAGTTACAGCAGAGTTTCTGTAGGATAGGGAAAGAGAGAGCACAAAAGCTGATGATGGTTGAAGCGGGCAGCAATAAAGCTCAGAATAAATGAACTAACTGGGGTTTTAGAAAAGTTACAATTTAGATCTTCTCAGTAACTGCTGTGCTGGGAGAAGCTGAATCAGAGTGGGTTAGGGTTAGTTCAGTTCCCCAGACATAGGAAGATTAGGACAGCCAGAAAAGGGCGGTAAAGGTTTCTCTTTCCTTCCTATCCTTTCCTTTCATTTCCTCCCTAACCCTATGAGCTAACTGAGGTTTAAAATGTTCCAAGTTAGAAATCTAGCAGCCAGAACAGAAGGGGCGGAGTCAAGTTGCCAGTGAGAAAAGTAACAGCAGCCTTTGAGAGTCCAGACTCAAACAGCAAAAGCAGCCAAGCCCTCACCCCCTTTCAGAAGAAAAAACTTACATTTTAAGTAATACATTTTAAAACCTCTTTTAAAATACCATTTACAGTCTGACACCCTCTCCTGCCTCTGCAGGCACCAGGCATGCACATAATACACAGACATAAATACAGACAAAGCACCCATGCACATAAAATTAAGACTAGATAGATAGATAGATAGATCACACAAGTGGGCTGCTAAACTAGCTCAGCAGTTAAGAGCACTGTGGCTGTTCCAGGGACTTCTAGAAGTTCAGTTCCAGGAGATCTGGCTCCCTCTTCTGGCCTCTGTGGGCACTACATGCTAGTATACAGGCACACAGACACAGATAAATGAAAAATAAAAATATTAAAAACATAGGCACACCCCTGTGAGTTCAAGGCCAGCTTGGTCTACAGAATGAGTTCTGAGACAGCCAGAGTTACAACAGAGAAGCCCTGTCTCGAAAAATGTGTGTGTGTGTGTGTGTGTGTGTGTGTGTGTGTGTGTATCAACAACAATCTTAAAAAGTCATGATAAACCAGCCAGGCTGGTGAGATTACCCAGTGGATAATCCCAACAAGGCTGACAAACTGAATTTGATCCTATGGACCCACATAGTGGAAGGAGAGAACTAACCGCTAAGATCTCCACAGGTATCCCATGGCACATACGAACACACAGAGAATTAATACATGGATAAATGTAAAAAGAAGCCAGTAGTTGTTTTTTGGTCAATTAGCTTTCAAATAAATACATCAATAAAATGCCAAATAGGCCATGTCTGGTGGTTCACACCTGTAATCACAGAACTCAAGAAGCAGAAGCAGGAGGATTGCAGCAAGCTCGTGGCCAGCCTAGCCTAGTCAGCAAGTTCCAGGCCAATCAGGGGTTATAGACCCTGTTTCAAAGAGTCAACAACAAAAAAAGTGTGTGTCGGGGGCTGGAGAGACGGCTCAGCTGTTGAGAGCACTGGCTGCTTTTCCAGAGGACCAGGGCTGTTTCCAGCAGCCATATGGCAGCTCACAACTGTCTGTAACTCCAGTTCCAGGGGACCTGGCACCCTCACACAGACATACATGAAGGCAAAAAAAAACACTAAAATAAAGATAAATAAATCTTTTTAAAAATACAATATAGTTTTTAAAAAAGTATATGTCTATCAGGTCAGGTGTGGCAAAGGTTCCCATAGTGATTACCATGTTCACATCTCACAGGTATTTTGGGAATAAGAGTCCAGATTTTATTTCATTTATTTGTCATTTCATGGCTCTAGGTCTCCAGCAAGGATCATACAAGCTTAAGATCTGACACTGTGCACACTTACACATATCGGCTATTAGGGATCAGATCAATGGTAAGAACAGGGGCAGAACAGAGGCAGGCATATAGGAAACAGTGCGCAGAAACCATAGAACAGGTGCTGTGTAACCAAAGGATCCCCAGGAGAGATGCAACACTCACCCCAGACAGGGAGCCCACAACAGACCAAAGTACGGGTGGCACCAGAGTTCAGCCTGGTGAGCCAGGGAGTTTTCCTGGGGTTACTTACAGGAGCAGAAACTACACCAAAGGCCACCCCAGCATGGGTGGATGGATAAAGCTAGGAAACTGGAGCTCACAGCACAGCCTGCAGGCAGCTCAACTGGTTAGAGAATGTCTTTTCCAGGAGCCTATGATCTAAACCTCTTCCAGGCAGCTCAGCCGGTTTCTGCTTCTTCTTCCGGGCAGCTTGGCTTCCTTCCATCTAAGAGGGACTTTCAGCTTCTATTGTTTACTCTGGCCA
This sequence comes from Cricetomys ansorgei, assembly GCA_026225945.1. Taxonomy (NCBI): domain Eukaryota; kingdom Metazoa; phylum Chordata; class Mammalia; order Rodentia; family Nesomyidae; genus Cricetomys; species Cricetomys ansorgei. The sequence goes on along the minus strand of JAMJFZ010002635.1, from coordinate 2,689,298 downwards.
TTTTTAGTTGCTTATCTTTCTTCTTAAGGAGTTTCCTGCAGGATAGTATGTTTCAGTCTCCTAGGAAACCATTACACAACAGCAGGACTGAGACCAGGTGTGACTGACACCAAAGTGGCCAGCTGCCTGAGTGTGGTTCTCAAGGGGGGAATCCTGGAGTTGCAGCGTTTGGTAGAAATGAAAATTCCAAGGGTAAACCAGAGACCTGGGACGGGCCCCACGGGCTCAAGTGAAGCCTTCACTGACTTTTTGAAAAGATTATCTGCAGCAATAAATAGAGCCAGCTCAGACCCTGAAGCGAGACAGGTGCTGATTGAGACCACGACGTTTGAAAATGCCCAACACAGAGTGTAAAAAGCTTTCAAGGTCATTAAAAGCAAATCCTGCACCATTGAATCAATGGATCAGAGTTCCTGCAGATAGTGGTTCCAATACTTACACAGCCTTTGAATAGGACAAGCTATAGTGTTTAAAAAGTTACAAGTTAGGATTTAGTTACAAGTTAGGAATCCGTCACAGTGGCAGTTGGGGCCAGAGAACAGGCTTCAGAATTCAGTTGCAAGCAGCACTCCAGCAAGGGGCAAGAGAACAGCTTTCAGGACAAGAGAACGGGAGGATTTCAGTTACATATATTCTTCTTATTTCTCTTTTTCCATTTTTTGTGTGTGGATGGGGGGGGTGCACTGCATGTGTCTGTGCCTGGGTGACCAGAGGCTTCAGGAGCAGACAGCCCACCACCTTGTTTTCTGAGACAAGGTGTCTCACTTGGGGCCTGGAGCTTGCTGGGTAGTTCTAAGGCAGCTGGCTAGCCAGCTTGTCTTTGCAGCTCCTGTGCTGGGATTACAAGCATAAGCCAACAAACCTGGCTTCTTCAAAGGTTCTGGGGTTCAAACTCAGGCAGTCATTCTTGCACAGAGAGTACTTTACCAACCGCGCAGTCTCCCCGTGCCCCTTACGTGGATCCGCTGACACCAGCTGGAACTCGTCACTGCTGTAGCTGAGTCGTTACAAGTCAGTCACTGAACTGTTTTTTAACATGGGGGATTTCTCTAGAACTCACTCTTCTTTCTCTTTTGAGACAAGGTGTCACGTAGCCCAGGCTGGCCTCAGACTTTTTGTGTAGCTGACTTTGAACTCTCGATCCTTCTGCCTCTTACAGGCCTGGACCATCACATCCGGCTCGAACCCCTGCGTGGGGAGGCAGGGCAGTGCTCACCCTGAGAGGCTGGGGCGCCGCGTCCGTTCATTCTGGGTTCGGTTTCAGCTTTTACATGGAAGAGACAATTCATTAACATTATTATTATTATTATTATCATCATTATTATTATTATTATCATTATTATTATTATTATTCAAAGCCAAAGACTATTTTGCTTTTGAGTAATTTGAAAAAGCCAAAGACTTGAGATTCGTAGGAGAAATCTGTAGTTTTAAAATCAAATACGATAATAAAATAGACACATATTATATGATTCAAGCTATGTAAAATACCCCAAATAGGCAACTCCCCAGAGAAGCAGGCTCTTGCTGCTGAGGGCTGATGAGGGGGAAGGGGGGACAGAAACAAAGCCTAAAAAGGCGGGGTTTTGTTCAGTGTGAGGAAGATGCACTGCACTGGGTGTCAGAATTGTACGACATAGTGTGCTAAGTACCAGTCAACTGACACTTTAAATGGGGATGGATTGAAGGTCAGTATGGAGACACATGCCTGTGCTTCCGGCTTCTGGAGGCTCGAGCAGGAAGAGAGCAAGCTGGAGGCCAGCCTAGGCTACATAGTAAGAAGGTGTGTGTGTGTGTGGTGTGTGTGTGTGACATGTGTACGTGTATGCGGTGTATATATGTGTGGTGTGTGTATGTGTGTGGTGTGTGTGTCTGTGTGGTGTGTGTCTGTCTGTCTGTCTGTGTAAAGTAGACGACATAAAGCCATCTCTCAATTTTCAAAAAGGGATACAGTAAAAAATTCAAGCTAAATGTTTTTAATGTGATGAAAAAGAGATACAATTTACAGCCCAGGCTGAACATCTACACTAGCCATTGTTGCCCAAGTGTATTTCCAGTTATGTTTAAAATGGTTGTTTTGTGCATTGCGGATGAAGGGCTGCCTAGGCGTTGAGGTTTTGTGTTGCCTGCAGGTGCTGGCTTTATGTAAAAGATGTTTGATGCCTCATGATCTGTACGTGCTATCAGTGAAACACCTGAGAAGCTTCTGTGTCAATAAAAACCCCTGAGATCAGACAACTGGGGTTCCACTGTCCAGAACGGCACTCGCCGTGACGGTGGTTCCCTCTGCTGACGTTGGCAGGGTTTGCACCTGTGAAAATGCCTCCTTGTCTTTACTGGCGAGCTACACAATAGAGGACTACGACAAGCCATGCTTTGTAATTTTTCACAATACCAATTTTATATTCTTAACAATTTCATCTTTTGTCCTGTCACTATCAGAAAAAAAAAAAAACATAATCTGTAATCTGCTTTCTTTATAACTTTCTTGATAATTCTGTACATTTTTATCTAAGCATGATTGTGGTGTTTTGCATAAGGATCCCCCTCCCCCCCCCCCGCGTTCAAAAGCGTGCATTTGAATGCTTGATCATGGAATGGCATATTTGAGAAAGATTAGAACAGGAGATGCCTGCCATCTTGGAGCCTGGCGACAGATGGCTAGATGTGCCCATTCGCTGGTGATGCTGACAAGCACAGAGTCAGGACTCCTAGTGTAAAATCACCGCTAAAATGCTGGTTATTTTAGAGATAAAATATTATTTTTTAATTGAGGGGACCAGCGCCTCCTAGTGGCGGGCAGCACTGACTTCACCTCTCTGCTTACAAAACCAAGCTAGTATTCAGATCCTGACCAATTGGAAAGCATATAAAGAGAGACCTAGGACCCATCAAAAAGAGAGGTTTCAAGAGAAAGCGTAAACTGGTGACCTAGAGGAAAATAGAGTTGTTATAGTTGCCAAACAATATTACGTACTAATTCTCAACGTGGCAGTACAATCCCTAAATGTCTTTTGTTAGTAAAGTTAAGTAAACACACCTGTCCTAGAGACAATATTATATTTTGCCATGCTAAGGATTGCTGGGGAAGTTTCTCTTTAGTTATGTTTGAAAATGTTTATGTAAACTGTTGGGTGAGGGCCGTCAGGGTGTTCTGTATGGTCTGCAGGTGTTGGATTTCTGTGGGGATGTTTGATTGCTTACGATCTAGACCTGAGGAGTGCCGAATCAACAAAAACACCTGAGCTAAGAGCTCAGAGTTCCATTACGGAGTCTGAGTCTGGTGCTGGCCTGGATGGTGGTTCCCTCTGTGTGGATAGCGATTAGCTAAACTGCAGCCATGTTGCTTTTAGAAGACATTTTAGCAATGACCTTGCAGTTTCTGAGGAACTTGTCTGTGCAGGTTAAGTTACTGAGTTACAAGGACAATGCTTTTCTATAGAGAAGATTCTCTACCTCCGGGCTATTGTGTTTGCATCGGAAGAAGTGTTTGGTTGCCCCGGTCCTTAGCTCACACGTCTTGATCTTATCTAAGCTCTGTATATGCCCAAAGAATACATGTATATATGCCATATATATGTATATGTGTATATGCCATAAGGAAGTCTACTGGTGACTATTATTTAAGGGGCGCTGGAAAAATAAAGTTTTCATGTGGCTTCAAGCCCTCCCAACTTTCAGACAGCTCATGTCTCCTCGCCTCCTCGCGCTCCATTTCGGGATCTGTTCGCTCGCTCGCGGCTGGCTCCGGCACCTCTGCTGAGGTCTGGCGGGGTTTGCAGTTATGAATACGCCTCCTTGTCCTGTTTGCTGAGCTGCCACGGTAGCTAACTACCATAAAGGATAGTTTCTAAAGGTTTATGGGTAGTGAGACGCGATGTTTAGGTATATAACATTTCAAATTTGGCTCAAATGCTTCAAGCATTCAATTTTAAGGGGCACGAGATTGATGTCACTGGCACTTTGAGTCTACCAAGGTGTGAGATGTGGCATGCCAGCGAAGTGCCCAGTTAGATATATCGACAATGGTTTAACTCAGTAAACTGTGGGTTGTTTTTTGCTCCTTTTAAATGACATGGAGGGGGGCTACACACAAACACACACACAGAGTTACAGTTTGGTCAGCTTGCAAAGACTGACAAATCCCTTTCACTTGTGCAGGCATGAAACAAAAGTTATCGAGTGATAATTTACCAAAGACACATTTTATTATGAATCACATTTTATTATGTATAGCTGCTGGCCATATTCCAGAAACTTGCTAGGCCACGTTCCAAGACCCCTGTTCCCAGTGACTCACCCAACCCCCCCCCACACACACACACCTCCACGGAGGGGCCACGTGGTCCCAGTTTAGCCCTGGGGGCAGGGTGACGCAGGGTTCAGCTGGGAGCCCCAGACTCAGCAGTAGGGGCCTATGCCTTACTCTGCCAGCGTTGGCTGGAGGCGGCCTGTGCATACTACTGCGCAGGTGCAACCTGCCGAGTGAGCAGCAGCACACTGTTTTATGACAGTACCTGTGGGAGGGGGGAAAAACCATCCTGCCCCACCCCCTGGCAACAGGATGTGACCCAGCACAGCCTAGGCACTCCTGTCCGACGCCAGGGGGGCGGGAAGGCCTGTGCACCCTGGCCTTGTGACACAGCAGAAACAATGAGCCATCTCTGGAAAACTCCTGGTGTTTCTCTGTTATATTTGGTCTCAGTGATCACCAATATAGGTCCTGGCTATGTGGTTACTGTCTTGTTTCACGTGTGCATAGAAGTTTGTCTTATTTGTGTATGGACGATGTTTGAATATATGAGCACTCTGTTCTGTGTTCATTTGGATATGGTTAAAAGTCTCTGAGCTCTACGAGGAAAAAAGGCAGCTGAGGTTTGGGTAAAAAAAAAATCTGGCAGTTTTAAAAGATTCAAACACCACGTGGTGGCGGTGGCTGCGATGGACCAGCTGGGCCTGGGAAGCAGGCCGTTACTGAGGGTGGAGGAGAAAAAAGTGTACAAAATCCCAGATATATTGCGAAAACACAAAATGTCCTCAAGGTCAATGCACAGAAGCCGTCTTCCGGAGCTGGCTGAGGTTGTATCTGGGGCTGACAGCCGAAACCCAGAGGTCAACTGTGTTTGCTACAGAGGGCGAGGTTGGGGAGGTGAGCCAAGCCCTTCGAGGAGCCCCAAACCACAGGCTTAATATGTCTCTGCTTTCCTAAGTTAAGGCTAAAATCCAACAGGGATAAACTGAAAAGCTACTAGCTTGCATGACAGGTTAACAGTCACCTTATGGATAGTCTGTTCTTTAATGTGTCCAGACTATACTTGTAGTCGTGCTAAGTGCTAATATACAAAAATAAGCTTTACTTGGCCTCCTATATATGTTTTCAAAGTTGAGCCTAAAACAGATATCTAGGAAAACAGACCAAGTTTTCTCACCTCAGACATTAAGATTCTTAATAGATGCTGGTTATCAAGGCCTTCAGAGATCTGCTAAACATAACTTTTGCAAAACTTACTATAACCAACAGAGACCCCCAAATCCTAGCAGTGGTATCAAAATCTCCAGAAAAGATAAACGGGGACAGAACAACCTCACCTGGATTGTGGTAATGCTAACCACTGGGAAAAACTGCCCAATGCTTCACCTGCCATGGCCCTGTGTAGGCTGTGGATAAAACAGGGCACTGTGGCTCTCGAAGCTTAAGTGAGGATTTCCTTGCAATGAGTAGAATTTCCCTCCTGTCCCTGTCAGAAGTTTAAAAACCTCACAGCTCATATAACGTAACCATTTGGGGTCCGCTTTTAACTTGGACTAGTGTGACCCCTTCATGCAATAAACTGAAAAGAGAAAAAAAAAAGATTGCAGTGTACTACTACAAATAGCGTACCAACATGGGGCACTGACATCACGCCAGCTCATCCAACGCGGACACAAGAAAGAACAGGAAAAAGAAATTCCAGACCTCGCAGAGTCTGTTTTGTTCGGTTTTCCTTTGTTTTCTGCAAACTTGTCCAGTTACCAGTGAGGGGTGTTGACAAGACACATCTGTTATGGTGATGAGAACCCCACCCCATGAGGGAACTCTTCCTGCAGACAAGGTGACCAATTCCTTTTCCTGCAAACCAGACTCTTAAAAAATCTGGAAAGTGTTTCCTAAGGGTCAGCGCATAGAAGCTGTCTTCTAGAACTGGCTAAGTTTGTATCTCATGCTGGCAGCCGAACTTGGTACTGTGTCACCCAGGTGGTGATGATTTTGAGGGCACGAAGGGGTCTTTGGAGAGCAGCTGAGGCTTGGCACTGTGAGAAGCCAGGAGAGGCCATTAGTGAAGGTACAGCCTCCATAGTAGTTGAAGGCCCAGATTGAAGGGGGGTCTTGCAGAGAAGTTGAGGCTTGGCACCATGAAGAGAGCCCAGGAGAGGCTATTGGTGAAGTGCAGCCCAGTTTCAGCAAGGGACCCCAGAAGTTTTTGAGATTCCAATACCATGGGATGACCATGAAGAACAGCAGCAGCAGTGGAATGGAGCCAGCCAGAGCCTGGAGGACAAGCTGTGTGTGCTGCAGAGGGCAGAGCCAGAGAAGTGACCCAAGCCCTTTGGAGGAGCCCAGGAGATCGTGAGTGAACTCCAGATAATTGGACATTGATAATGTTTTTCTGCTGTCCAAAGACGTTGTGAAAGCTTGATAGATGTTTGGTTTCACTTGGTCCTGTGCATTAGCAACCCTCGTGATTGTTCCTCTTGTAAATAGTTTTGCTGGTGTAGTGTTACGTTGTGTTGTAAAGATTAAGCAATTTTTTTTTTAATACAGAAAAGAAATGTCATGGAAGTTTATTTTTAGTTGTGTTTAAAACAATTGTTTTTGTGCGCTGTTGGAAAAGGGGGTGCGCAGGCCCTGGCGCTCCATTGTCTGCAGGTGTTGGGTTTCTGTGAGGAATGTTTGATTGCGTGTGATCTGCAGCTGAGAAGTTCTGAGTCAATGAAAACACCTGAGCTCAGATGCTCAGGGTTTCACTGTGAGTCTGGCACTGGCCATGACAGTGGCTCCCTCTGCTGAGGTCTGGCACGGTTTACACCTACGGAAATACCTCCTTGCCTCCTTGCTAAGCCTCCACAGCAGCGTACATACTACAGCTCTGGCTGGACAGAGTGGGGACAGGTCCCTCTAAATCCTTTTCCACAAAAAAGTGTATCTTATGGCCTGGCAACTAAAGACTGGCATTGCCTTGAGACCTCAACCCCCGCAATGAGGTCACAGAGAGCACGGGAGCCCAGGGTCACCTCCCTAGGTATGGGTAAGTCTCTGTCATTTTAATTGACACAGGCTTATCGAGTTATCTGCTATAATTTAGTATTCCCAGGTCTCTGGTGGTTTTGACAACCAGCTCCTCCCCGCTCCGAGGCTACAGCTAACAGAGGTACTAAACGTACAGCTTGTTTAGACGTGATTTGGGACACCTCTTACCTTGGATGGAAAATAGAATCATGCTGCAACGTAGATTTCAACGCTAAAATTCCCAAATGTAATGCTTCATATTCTTTGACTTCATAAAGTCATAACTGCATAAACTCTGACTCCTCTCCCTAGTCTTTGTCTCAACAGATTTCCACTTGGCTAACAGACGCCATCCAGGAATCAACTGCAGATTACACTGCGAGTCCTGGATTTGCTGCGGGCCAGTCCAGCCGATGTGTTTGCTTCCTGTTCCTGCAGCTGGTGTCCCAGCTGAAGCCAGATACTTCTGACTGATGCCCCATTGTACAAATGCCCTGCTAACTTTTGACGAGCATTCTAGCCTTCCTGGGCCCCCTGATTAGGACACCCTAGTTCAGCCGGAAGTAGCTACTGAAGAGAATACATCATCCCATTCCCTAATGGGTTAAAATGTTTTGGCCAGAAGAAAACTCCCTAACCAGTGAGCTAGATCAGTATAAAAACTTAAAGATATCTAAAAGATTTAGTAACATTGCTAGGGGGAAATGAGAGGACCAGAGCCCCCTTGTGGTGGGCGGCCATGACCTCTGTTCTCCACCTCCCCATGAGATCCTTGCTTCCCGGTGAGATGTACCAAGCCAATCCAGTGTTCAGGTCCTGACCAATCAGATGCCCTAGCCACTGCCTGTTTTGTTTAAAAGGCCCACGTGGCTGCATCTCGGAGTAGCCACGTTTTTTTTTTTTGTTGTTGTTGTTTTAATTAGTTGACCCTGGCGTGCCAGAATGCGCTCTGTGGAAATAAACTGCTTCGTATGGCCGTACATATATCTCAGTGTCTACTTGAGCCATCCTGGGGACCTAACATTTACCGTGTCTGTTCTTAGCACCAAAATAGATACCCTGCTGGTGCAAAGCCCACACTGTATACGTGTATTCATGCTACAATGTATTGCATGTTACTTTTACAACCAGCTGTCCAGACACCAACGGGATCGAGGCAGCCTTCACAGGACTCAACCGTAATGATGCAGATGCTACGCTTGCTGAAGGATATTGAGAACCTGACAGAAAGGTGACCGATCTTGGCTGTGGCTGTAAAGATCACTCTGCTGACTGCCATGGCTGAGAAGGATCTTCCTAAAGACATTTGAACTGCCGAGTGTCTCAAGGACTGGTGTAAACGTTCTACAAAACGTTGGGCTCAGTAGATAAAAGGCAGACTTGGGACAGACTTTTTGAGATTAAAGAAATGGACATTGTATAAAGTCTGACAGATATCTTAGCTTCATTTGATTCTATACAATGTTTAGATTTTTATCCTGCAACCTTTATAATGTTTCTATTGTAATAGTCTCACTAATGGTAAATTTGCGTTACAGAAAGGGTGAGATGTGGTAGGATGTTTGAATTAGATATTTTAGTTATATACTGTCCTCAGGGGTTCATACTCCTGTGTACGTGCCGTATGGGGGAAGGGCACTTCCTGATGCCTTGCAGATTGTGATGAGACAGGTCCTTGGCCACCCATACCTGCTGTGACCGACCTGCCACTGCGCCTACACCTGCACGAAACACATTTTCTAGATAACCTGGCACACAACCGATTAGGTTCCTTTTGGCAGAGGCGGAACAGTGGTTAGGGACTCTTGGGTCTGAGTTCAGATCAGTTGCTAACTGGAGACATTGTAACAGTCCATGGAGGATACATGAAAGGTCTGGCTCAGAAGCTAGGGCCTCGGGCCTGCTAGAGGCAAATGTTCTGTGCTGCCTCACAAGCTCTAAGTCACCTAGACTGGTGAACTCCCTTGGTAGGCCCAGAGAGCTGTGAACTCTGTCCTCCTGCCTCCGCTTCATCGGTGCGGGGGGGGGGGTCTCGGGTCTCCGTGACAAGCCTGTGTTGTTAATCCAGGCGGGATAGTGCTCCTTCACTGTATTTCATGAACCTTCCTTCCCGACAATTGGAGTTAGGCACAGGAGGGCCCCTTCCCTCCAGTCTTCTCCCTGCCCGACTCATGTCATGGGCAGCCTGCCCAGCCCCGCCTCTGCCCACGGCAGGAACTTGACACAGCTTGCTGATTGGGGAATAGATTCCTAGATGGGAAAGACCAGAAGGCTTTAGAAGGGCTCTGGCCTGAGGCTTTCTGAGGTGCCATTCCTTATTCAGTTTAGGGCTGTTTTCATGACATTTTCTCATGTAGCCTGAGCTGGCCCCACACCATTACGTATGGGACCGTTTTAGAGCTAAGAGTGGGTCGAAGCATGAGTGGAACCCCAGAACTCTCATCTTGAGATTTGGCTGCTCCCCACTTTCTTAGTCCTGGCAAAACCCAGCTAAATTCTAAATGCTGCCTGCTTCACAGAAGGTCATTGGCGAAGGAATGTGGCCTGGTTGGTGCTTATCTGAACGTTGTAGCTGGAAGCCTAAAGCTGAGCCCATTTTCTAAGAAGGTGCTCCCCCCACCCCAAGACCACACCTTACGCAAGGGCCTTTTCCAGGATCTTGACTCTTCGATATGAGCTCCATATGCAAATGAGGCTACTCTAGTATCTCTGTCTTAACCAATGGCTCCTGCCCCGTCACCAAAGCCCCTCCCCTTTTTCCTGAAAATGTAAGCACCCTTGCTTCAATAAACTGATGTTCCACCGACGAGAATTCTGTACATTCTCGTCGGCTCACAGATCTCTGCTCTAAGACCTCCGGGTGCACTGTAGACATGCTCACACCCACCGAGGGATTATTTACAATTGTATAGCCGAGGATGACCCTGAACTTCCGATGGGTCCTTCTGCCTCTCCCTCCCAAGTACTGGGCTCACAGGGTGTGTACCACCAGGCCTTTCTGGGCAGCGCTGGGGATGGAACTCAGCCTCGTGTGTTAGGCGTGCACTCTACCGGCCGAGCTGCGTCCTCCGGCCCCCCGAGAGCCTAACACTTAGGGCAGGTCGGTGTCTCTGAACGGTGCGTCATAGAACTTCTGTACCGGTCGGTCCACTTCTCACGGGGGCATCGGAGCTGTGCCCCGACCGACCCAGCAAACCGGGAAGCCAGGCAGCACAAGCCCCACTTTCAAGTGGACCGAGAAAGGGGGTGGAGCCAACACCAAGGGCGACCCACGAGCACAGGGCGGCACTGCCACACGATGGCCGCGCTGGAGCTGGACAGGGCCCGCTGAGATTCATTGCCTTTCATAAGCTTTCGACCTTTACACTGTGTCAATAACAAGCCGTTACTGGGTATGGATTCTGTCTCTTGCCTGTCCCAGAGGCTTGTGAGGCTCACCTTCCCTGTGCACATGATGCTCTGAAACACACACGCTGAAACACACACACACACGTACATAAACACACATGCGTGTACATACGCAAACACATACATGCACACATGCACACACGCATGTACACATACACACCAAGAAGTAAAATCATTTTAAAGCCTAGCACAACAAAGTCTTTCGGCTTCTCTAGAATATAGAACGTACACACCAGGGGGCTACAGTGAGCCTGAGCCCAGCCACAGGCTGGCAGTGCCGTGTCCCCATGGCCCCCGTCCCGTCCCCGGGGCTGAACGCCCGCCTGCTGTGCGAGCAGCTGGCGCTTACAAGCCCCTGAAGGACCGTATCTGAGATGAGCTACAACACAAACGAGTGGATGACTTTATTAATTCCAGCTCTTGACAGATCCTTCTGGTGTGGACAACGGTTGCTGCAGGGGAGTTTGGGGAAAAGTCCAGAAGGTTCTTCACCACGCAGACAAATGTCCTGTTGACTGGACTCTTCTGGCAAACGAATGTGGAAGATCAGAAGTACATTCTCACGCCACCAGCTCAGCTTAAATACTTCTCTGACAAAAATAATAATAATAAATTATCTTCAACTCAGAAAATAAATTGTGTTCAGCAGGGTGACAGGAGGGTCCATTCGTCGCATCGCACCACAGGGTGCACAGGAGAGGACAGACAGGCAGGACCCACAGACGGGTCACAGGGCGCAGGGCCTGCCTGGGTTGAGAGACCATGTGCCTTGTCCCCAGGCAGGTGGAGCCCTGGCTGTGCCATCTGCAGGAGACGGGGCCGCCTTCCTCCTCACGTGCGCCTGGTCTTCTGTTTCTTGGCTTGTCTCTTCATGTCCTCTGGGCCGCTATTATCAGAGGCCGCCTGGCCAAGGGCTCGGACTCCCTGAAGGCGGCTTGTCAGCTGCAGCAGCAAAGGAATGAGCTGCAATGAGAGAGACTGTGAGACACCAGGACAGCTCTGCTCACGGGCACCCGCCTCTGCCCACGGGCACCATTGCCTGCAGAATGCTGGAGGGGGACATTACCCCAGAGGGCGTTACCTCTCTCCAGGTCAGCACCGCCCAGATGTGTGCTGGGCCTGAGGATTAGGAATGACATCCCTGGAGATGATACCCCAGCAGGGGTAGAGACCCTGGGACAGCGGCCTGGCCCCCTCAACCTTAACCTTCTGTGAGTTGTGTGACACGGGCGCCCTCCCACGGTCGTCTCCTGGCACCTGCCTTCCCATGAGGCCGAGGCTTCCCTACCTTGTCGTGATTGTAGCCCGCCAGCAGCAGCAGCAGCGTCAACGGCAGCGCGATGTAGGACCCCTGCGCGATGTCCTGCTCAGGCAGCTTCCTCTGCAACAGAGCGCCGTGGCAGCTTGTGAGGCCTCACACCCGTCGGCCTCTGCACCCAGAGCTTCACTCAGCCACCCACCCCGGCCGGCGCCCAAGGCTACCCACAGTCCCTTGAGTTCCAACAAGAAACTAACCGAGGTGTGGGTGTGAGTCACGGGAGTCCTCCAAAGCCTGAGACTCGGATCTATAACTCAGACACAAGGAGACTCCCGTGACCAAGAACTCTCTCTTACTATCACAGAAGAACTCACTCTGGCTGAGGATGGCCTTGGACCTCTGGCCCTCCTGCTTCCATCTCCCAAGTGCTGGGGTTAAAGGCATGTACCACCCTGCCTGGTCGACGTGGGGATGCAACTCTGAGTTCTGCACGTGCTAGACAAGGGCTCCGCCAAAGGAGCTCCGTGCCCAGCGCTGCGAGTCCTGGACCAGCAACTCCACTGTTGTCCGTGCCAGAGACAGACTGACAAACTCTCAGAGGCATGCACGCAAGAACTGAAACCGGGGAGAAGCTGCGAGTCCGCCACCTGGGGACGTGCTGGATACACCTCGCTGCTGAGGCTACGAACACTGTCTCCCCAAACCGCGCGGCTGAGACTTGACACATCTGAACCATGTGTCAGAAGGATCTGGGGACACGGTTCTTGTAACGAGAGAAGAGCCTTGGCGAATGGTGACAGCACCCTCATAAATCAGGCCGGGAGGAACCGGTTCCGCCCACCTGTGGTCTGAGACACAGCCAAAGGCAGCATTTATGGAGTGGAGCGGACCTGGGCACTCACTCTATCTGCCCGCAGAACCTGGAACCCCGGACCCCAGGGCTGTGAGGAGCAGTTGCTGTTCGCGGGCTACCTGGCCTAAAGCGGACTGCTTAGCAGCCAGACAGACCGAGACGCAGGCTGCCTCCCTGCGACACAGGGAAGCAGCTACGGAATCTAGTGCTGCCCGGGCAGCTTGAAGACACATCAACTCTCACTTTTCCCAGAAGCAATAACCAACACCTGAGCTGTAAAGTGAGGTTTCTCTTCTCCTAAAAGAATGATCTAAATTATCTAGTGTGAGTGTGTGTGAGTGTGCGCGTGTGCGTAGTCAGAGAATAACGTGTGGGACTTGGTTCTCTCCTTCCGCTCTCAGCCCTGAGCACGTGCACAGCCAGGGATCCCGGGCCACCTCTTCCACCACTGAGGTCTCCGTTAAGTTCCCGGTGATCCCACAACACAGGCTCCCAGAACCGGCCTAAACGGCCTCCTGAATGTAGGCTACACACGCTAGGTCTGTCAGACACAGTGAAGGCGCCTATGGCAGGGGCCGATAAATTGACCAGGCTGTTCACCAGTGGGCATCCTGTCAACCTGTTTTCCCTCGAAATGCACTGGTCAAATTATTCAGGCCGTGTACGCACTGTACACGTACTGCACCCATGCCTGTCGACATTACACACCCGTGTCCTCTGCGCTCCCTGTGAAGCTGCAGCTGCGGCCACAGGCTGGAGTGTCCTAATGAAGGAACGCAACGGTCATAGGAGATGGTGTCCCTCTCCCTCGGGTCCCGAGCAATTCTGCCTTCCGTGACTAGTTTCCCAAAAGCAGACATCAGTACGGAGAAAGGAAGAGGGGCGCCCAGGGAGACCCAGGATGGGAGAGTGACCTCTGGGAGCCCGCCAATGGCGGTGCACACGCCCTCCATCTACGCTATTAAAGAGAAAAAAAATCCACTCTTACTTACCGTGGGACTGAAAACCAGAGTGATGTGTTTGTGGTAGCCCACGGCCGTGAAAGACACCTGCGGCAGGACGTAGTCATACTGGGATCTCGGGAGCGTGGAGTCCAGGAGCACGACGTAGTTCTGTCGGTGTAGGACAGACAGCTCAGGCAAAGCAGGACACTGGGCAGGCTTGTGCAGCAATGGTTTGTAAAGAACCCCCCTGAATCTGTGCGTCCAACCCAAGGTCGCCAGCTTCCAGGCTGGAAGCACAGGCTGCCCATCAGTGACAGCCACGGGGCTCCCGAGGCTCTGGGCCTGTCTTCGGTCAAGGTTGCCAGGGCATGGCACTCTTAGGATGATCGCAGTCCCTTAAGAAACACACAAGTTCTTACAAGGCGATTCCGGTGAAAGAGGGTGCGGCAGGCTGAGGGAGCCAGCATTAACAAGTGCTCAGGAAGGGGCCTAAGTGGCTCACAAGCTGGCCAGCTCCAGAGCAGTAGCATCTCTACAGCGGTTGTGGTGGAATCCAAGCCTACGTGTCAAACCCTGGCACCCTGACGGGGCCGGGAAGACTGGGGTCTTACTCCTTCACACAAGGAGTAACGACTGCAAAGGGCGACACCGTGTGAAGACAGAGCCAGCAACCTCAAGTTCCATGACAGCCACCACGAGCTTATAGAGAAAGGAGCGCTGTGCAGCAGCCCCGCTGGGGTAGAGAGGAGCCAGGAGGGGGAGCCCCACCCCTAGGTTCACAGAGAATAGCCCCAGGCTGAAGCCACCAGAGAGCGAGTTCTCTGCGAAGTCTGTCAAATGAACTGACAGTCAGTGACTGGCAACTGCAGCAGTGGCTGAAAACTGCACAGCTCTGGGGCGGACAGATGCCAAAGCTCGGAGGACAAGTGGGTGGAGCTTAGAGACGCACTGCAATTGCCAAACACAGACAATGGGATGGCGCTCGGTGGGACCGAGCTTGCCAGACATGCGTGAGCCCTGGCCCTGTCCTTAGAAACGGGGGAAACCTGAGAGCAAGAAACTTGCTACACAGGAGACAAAGAGGCGCCATCGTGAGACCAAGAAAGTCCAGGAAAAATGTGGGCAGTGGGTCGAGAAGGCTAAGAGTAAGGCGTGCCCTAGTTCAGCTATGGTACTTCCCAACAGCGGGCCATGAGCAACAACTGGGCAGCAGGTAACGAAAGCTGATGCCAGAGAGCAGATGGGTGACAGTCTTCCCTGAAAAGCACAGATTACAGACAGCGTACAGAACAGTGGCGGCTCTGAATTAGCACATTAGCTGTACTTAATACATGCGCACACACACAGACACATGTACACACACACATACACACACACACATATGCACACACATGCACACACACATATACACACATGCACATACACACATATACACACATACACACATGCACACACACATACACACACGCACACATACACATGTACACACACACATACGCACACACATGCACACACACATATACACACATGCACATACACACATATACACACATACACACATGCACACACACATACACACACGCACACATACACATGTACACACACACATACATAGACACATACACACATATACACACATGCACATACACACGCACACATACACATGCACACACACACATATACACACATACACACACATGCACACATACACATGCACACACACATACACACACAGGCACACATACACAGGCACACATACACATGCACACACACATACACACACATGCACACACACATGCGCACGCACACACACAGACACCACACACACACATGCACACACACATACATAGACACCACACACACACACACACACACACATGCACACACACACATACAGACACCACACACCCACACGCACACTGAAAAAGACCCAAAGGAGACCAGCCAAAACGCTCCCACTCCTTATTTCTGGACACTGGGATCCCGTCTGATGGTTTTAATTTTTTCTTTTAAAGTCTCTGCTAGGAATATGTATTACTTTTGTAAACAGAAACAGTGGACTGGGAGACGCATCCCTCAGACCCCACCCTCCTGTGACCTCACAGGCGTACAGCTCTGCAGAGCGGTGTTTAGACTAAGATCAACGAGGCTTGAGCGCCCCCGCCTGGCATTACCTCGCCATCGCGGAGCAGCGGTGGGAAATGGAAGAAGAGCGACTGGCCCAGGGACACCGTCTGGATGGGGTTGTCGAGATTCTCGCTTTTGTACAGCTTCACCTGGGACAGAAAGGAAGAGGGCCGAGCTTCCTTAGTCACTGAGGTGACTTCATCTCACACCTCCCCTCCAACCGGCCTCAGGGCGCAGTCCTCAGTGCAGAGACAAGTTTGGGCAGATTTAGAACAGGTGAGGGGAATAGCGTCCACCTGCTGAGCAGGTCGCAGGACACCCTCCCTCCACAGAGCTCCAGAGAGCGAGGACCCCAGGGTCACATGACATACCCTGAGGCAGTGTCAGCCTCACCCAGCTCCTCTCAGGTGTGACCTAACTCGCTGGACCTGAACTACAAGCCTGTGCTGTGGCCTTTGGTTCTGCACTCATCTGCAGGGACAGTGGCCATCCTCTCCACCTGCACTGGCTTCTGGGAGGGAGCCGCCACCCCGCCCACACAGGAGGCCCCATTTCACCCACCTCCCAGGTCATGCCAAAACCATGCCTGTCTTGCCCTCTGGCCGCATACACAATGGCAGGTAAAATTTAATTCATTGGCCTCTTTGGAAAAAGAGGTGATTTTAGTTGAGCCCGATTTCTAGCTTTTCCAGAAAATTGACAAGTGATTTGAACCCTGAGCCCAAATTCTAGCATTCTGGAAAACCAGGTGGCCCTGGGCTATGGTGCCAGCCCCACCCTGCACCAGTCCCTCTCTGGCAGCTCACACCCACCTCCGGGGCATTTCTGATGCTATCTGCCCACACCCACAGACTGAGGGTGGCGAGGGCAAGCTGGAAGCCCAGCACACTCTCCCCAGGCCAAATCTTTCACTGCATTCTAGGCATACTGCCCAAACCCCGGGGCAAACCACTAACTTCTCCCAGAGACTGCAGGACTTTTATAAAAGTTCTACGTTTCCCAAGAGTTTTGTCAGAGCTGGGAGAAAGGTTCAGGTCACCATGTCCAGGATTCTGGTTTTAAAGGAGAAAACCAAGGGACATGGAGGTGATATGGGTGGTCAAGGCAGCAACACGCCTCAGGCTATGCTCGGCACCCAGACTAGGAGAATGAACTGTCTACAGTTCACACAGCGTACCTGTCTACACATCCTTCAGCAGACGCTCCACTGTGCTGAGCCCTCATGGGGCTCCACTGCGATCTGCTGGATCGGGAGGGGGACGACCTTGGCCACCCAAACCTGACTCCCCCATCACTCCATAACCAGCTCCGGAGTGTGACGGCTGCTTCTTATGCCTTACCCTCCCCTGCAGCAGGCAGGGGTCTGGCTGGATCCCTCTGCAGCCTGCTAAAGCCAGAGCCAGCCTCTCCCCACTGACTCTGAGAGGACAAACCCTGCCTTCCGAAAGTGCTGGTCTTACCCACAGAGTAGAAAGATACTCAGAGGAAGTGATCACGTTTCCACTTAAGTCAAACTGGTTGATCTGCCGGAAAACAATGATGTTTACGTCATCCACGTCATTGTTCCCAACCTGAAGAGAAAGGACAGCACTGAGCAGACTGCGGGAGCTGCTTTCCAGCCTTGAGTGGGAATGGGTCAGTCCAAGGGCACGCGCAGCAAGCCACGGCTCTGACACTCTGACACACATACACACACACACCACACACCCGACACACACACCACACACACACCATACACACCCCACATAGACACACCACATACACACACCACACCACACATTACACACACCACACACACACTACACATACCACACACACCCCCACACACTACACATACCACACCCCCCCACACACACCCCACACACACCATACACACCCCACATACACACACACACATCACACCACACACACTACACACACACACACACACACACATACACACATAACACACACACACACACACCACACCATACACACACATACAAAAGCATTACATGAATGTGGTGTTTATTTCCTAAGTTTTCACTACCTGCCGACATATTTCAAAAGCTTGTCTGGCAGCCACAGCTGACGGAGCCACAGCTGTCCGTGGCTACCCCTCCACATAGAGACCAGAGGGCTCACTTCTCTCTCAGACCGGCAGGCTACACTGCTGCCTGAGAGCCTGGCCTGAGTCATCAGAGCACTCAGCTGTGAGCGGCAGCTGCCCAGCTGTTTAAAATGGCAGAGGCCATGGATCCAGTTCCCAGGTCAGCAAGTCCCACGGAGACCAACGCTCTGCTCCAGATCCTCAGGCCTCAGAGGCAGCTCTGTGCCCAGAAGCTGTCCAGTCCGGCCAGAGAGAACACCACTTTGATGGTGAATGACATGGGTCCAAAGACCATAGCTGAGAAGCCACAGGTCCTAGAGGGACCACTGTTGTTTTACCAAGTAGTCATACTTGTTTATATCAGATCTGTGCTGCTCTCATCGCTGGCCAGAGAAGCTTCTTTTTGCAGTGGACAGTGGTTAATGCAGAGACCCACAGCTGGTCGAGAGCTCATGCCTAAGTGGGACGCCTGCATCAGCCCACCACCACCACCTCCCGGGCCCAGGGGACACAGAGGAAAGAACGCAGGCGGATGGGAATCTGTCTCCTGGACACGAGAGCTACCACGGCAGCTGTAGTCACTGCGCGTGAAAAGCCAGTCATGGAGCACAGATGGGGGAGGGGCAGGTTCACGAAGCCCAAGGCCTAGCTCAGGAGCTAGTGGCAGTTGACTGTTACAGGAGGGAGTAGTTTCCTTGGGGGGTGTGGCCTCCTGCAGGCAGCCTGTGCTCCTGCGGATGGCCACACGTCCACCTGTGCGTGGACTGCACTGACTCAGTGGGTCGTTGAGAGATAAAAAAGACGTGAATTTGGGAGGAGGTGTTGAGGGGCATTTGGAAGGAATGAGAAGGAGGGGGATGGATATGATTAAAATACATTGTACATATGTATGAAATGTTCAAAGAATAGATTAAAAAGTCAAATAGTTAGTTTTTTAAAAAGGACCTCCCCTAAGGGTTGTGGGTAAAGCTCGTGCTGCATAAGCATCAGGCCCGAAGTCTGGATCCCCAAAACCGAGATATGAGACAGGTGGGTGTGGCCAACCTGTGACCCCAGAAGACTGGGGGGTCCCTAGGGCAAGCTGGCTGGCCAACCTGGCTGAATCCATGAGCTCCAGGTTCTACAGAGACCCTGCCTCAGTAATAAAGCAGACAGCATCAAGGAAGATATCTGACATCAGCCTGTATCTTCCACACACATCTTCATAGGTACACACACACACACATACACACACACACATATTACACACACACACACACATCACACACACAGAACACCACACACACACACACACCACACACACAGACACCACACACACACACACACACACACATACACACACATACACATACATACACACACATATCACACATACACACATATACACACACACACATCACACATACACATACACACACACACATACACATATCACACACACACACACATCACACACACAGAACACCACACACACACACACACCACACACACAGACACCACACACACACACACAGATACATATCACACATACACACACACATACACATACATACACACATATCACACATACACACATATACACACACACACATCACACATACACATACACACACATTACACACATACACATATCACACACACACACCACACACACACACACAGACACCACACACACATCACACACACACACACATACACACACACATATACACACAGACATACACATACACACACACACAGACACCACACATACACACACACACATCACACACACACACATACACAGACACATGCACACACAGACACATGCACACACATGCGCACACACACACACATATCACACGTACACACACACACACACACAGACACACACACACACAGACACACACAGACACACACACATACACACACACACATCACACACACATACACACACAGACACATGCACACACATGCGCGCACACACACACATATCACACGTACACACACACACATACACACACAGACACACACAGACACACACACATACACACACAGACACACACACATACACACACACACATCACACACACATACACACACAGACACATGCACACACAGACACATGCACACACATGCGCGCGCACACACACATATCACACGTACACACACACATGCACACACAGACACATGCACACACATGCGCGCACACACACACACATATCACACGTACACACACACAAATATATACACACACACACACACACAGACACACACAGACACCACACACACACACGCACACACATATCTCTCTCACACACACACACACACACACACACACACAGACACCACACATACGAAACAGACCACAACAAAACAGAGCCCTCCTCAGATGCTACTCATGAGGATGCTCTCTGAGCTAGGAGGAGCGCAGCCCAGACATGGCGGGAGTGACGCTCACCTCAATCACGCGATGGTGGGGCAGCGCTCGCTCGATGTGGTCGTTGCCTTCTGCCTTCAGCTGCACGTGGTACGTGCACCCTGGCTACGGAGACACCAGTTGTTACTCCTCTATGAAGCCGGCCACACGTGACCCGAGAGCGACTTTGCTCCAAGTGGTCACTGCGCGGGACACCTCGCGCCCCCACTCCCCGGTCTGCACCCACCCACCTTCCAGGGAGACCCTGTAGTGATGTCGTTAGTGCTGTGATCCCTTCTGATTCGGCGCACTCTCATTTCCTGGCTCGCGTCCTGATTACAAGCACTTGTCCCCATTCTAGACTCTTCCTCCCCCGCGCCCACCCGTCCCTGACCCGCCCAGTGTCCAGTGAGCACTGGCGCCACACTGCAATCCTTACGGCAGGTAGACAGGGTCTCTGGCAAGCAAGATTTCAGACTGTTTTTCTTTTCAAAAAAGTTTTTTTTAATTTTCTTATTTATGTCTTTATTACTCAAATTTACGGGAATATTATGTTCGCCAAAAATATTATGGGAAAAGCTCTGGGATCAACTTCTGGCCACCAACAGCACAGCCCTAGGGCCAAGCTCTGAAGCAGAAGGTTTAAGGCCTCTAGGAGAAAAACCCAGGGTGGACAGTTATGTTTAAACCAGCACAGACTGGACAGCGGAGCCCTGCTCTCCTACTTTTTGCAGCTCTGAGCACTGCTGTATGCTGCAGGCAGAGTGAGGAGCCATTTTCCCTTTTAGGGCCATATTCTTTTTATATGTTGTTTGAATTCTACAGAGAGCACGTGATCTTTACAAAGGCAATACAGTTTTTACAGACCCCCAAACATTACAGGGCGATCCTAGTAACAATTGGTTACCTACCACAACTTGACCGTAAGAGCCTATCGCTAAGATACCACACACTTGCGTCCCAGAACATGGAGACATCTAGTTGGTACTCACCTGGAAGCTTCAACCCTACTGGCTACCATTCATGTAAGGTGCTATGCACAGTACCAGGGGAGAAAAGTCTTTATCTGTCTCACCTAACCACAAATTCTGCGAGCTACAGTGATAGCTGTCTGAAAGAGACCCCACTGGAGCAATAGTGGCCCCAGTGTTACAGGAGTAACCAACCACCTTTCTGTTTAATTTATTTTTAAATTTAAGGCCTGCTCCACAAGAGAGAACCCACGCCTGACACTGCTAAAATGGCTGAGAACCTGCCAGGAGACAGGTCATATGCCCTAGGGGAAAACTTAGTACTATTAATATGCTAATGAACATAGCAATAAATGACTCCAGAAGACACAGCCACAGATCAGTGCCTCACTAAACCCACACCCGAGAAGCTCCTTCTCGCTGCAGGTGGTAATTAGCATAGAAATCCACAACTGGACAACAAGCAGTCAGAGACTTTGGAGTGCTCCGCCCCTGACTGGGAGTCTGTATCACACCGCTGCCCTCAGCGCCCTGGGCCTATCTAGAAAGGGGCAGAGCGACTGTGAGCCAGAGGGAGATGAACAAGGAACAGCACTCTCTAGATACAACAGCGCAGATGTACACATGAACTCGGAGACTCTGACAGCACCCACAGACCCACAGCTTCAGCCAGACAAAAACCCAGTATGGAGAAGTGGCACAGAGACCCACCCACAACCAAGAAGCTGTTTGTAACTGGCAGTTTCTGGGATAGGGAAAAACCAGTTTTCTTCCATCGCGTGACACTGGGTACATCAGCCACACCCCAGGGCAGGCCCCGTGCTGGGAACAGTCAGCCAACACGCTAAGTTCTATTTCACCTTTTTCTTTGGCTTTTTTGAAGAGTTAGACAGGCAGAAGGTACAGAGGTTCTGGGAGAAGTCGAAGGGTGGGAAAGAGCAGGATCAAAATATACTGAGTGAGATTCTCAGAGAATAAACAGAAACATTATTAAAATAAATAAAACACCGCGAAGTCAGATAAAGGCGAGACGACACCTAGACCCCTGTTCAGTTAGGCCTGGAAGTTCTAGCCAAACAGTTATTTGCACCTTGAGGGGAAGAGACTAAAGGAGAGGAGAGATGAGTCTGTTAAGTCTGGAAACAGTGGCCACTGCCACCTGCCCTAATCCTCACGAAACCTTCTCAACCTCTGGCTAGCTGTCCCAAGACAGCTGTGCCAGCCAGTCAACCTGACGCCAGCTAGAGCCACTGTGGAAGAGAACATGCCTTTCTAAGATTTGCATTTTCTTAATTACTGATTGATGTGGGAGGGCCCAGCCCACTGTGGGTGGTGCCACCCCTGGACTGCTGGTCCTGCGTTCTTAAAGAAAGCAGGCTGAGGATGCCTGGGAGAGCAAGCCAGTGAGCAGCACCCCTCCGTGGCCTCTGCATCAGCTCCCTCCCTGTTTGAATTCTCGCCCTGACTTCCTTTGATGATGGACAGTGGTATGAAAGTGTAAGAGAAATAAATCCTTTCCTCTCCACCTTGATTCTGGCCAGGAAACAACTCTGAGAGAGCAGCCATGTCTAAAGGAGCAGCTTCTTTCCTGAGATGTCTCCACAGGCACCCCGTCACCCCAGCCAGCGGTGTGAAAAGAACCACCCTAAATGGAGATGGATTCCTTAATCTCAGAAGGCATCTCTGGCTTGCCCTCCTCTGGAAAAGGCAAAGCCCTGAAGACCCACCTGGCGGGAGGCCTTCCATGTGGAGGCCCCACCGCCTCCAGGAGCATCTCTGAAGCACTAAAGGCCACCACGGAATTAACGCCCGCCATGGGGAGGCCGCCATGGGGAGCACCAATCACAGCAGAAATTATCACCGCAGAGAAGGGGGCTATGTTCGCTTTAATTAAATCAAATGTGTTAACTGGGAATTTAGCACAAGCCAGGCCAGTGGGGCTGTGCGGGGTGGAAAGGGGTGGGGGTGGGGGTGAGGGGAGACACAGACAGATGGGAAGGGGGTGGCGGGACAGCGATGACAAAGGTGATATACAATTCTCACTCTAAAACCAGAACAAAGAAGGCAGAGCTGCCCAAGGGAAGGGGAGGGGCTAGCCGAGGAAAATGCAAAACCCAAGCCCAAGCCCTGCTCAATGCAGGTACCTGGGGAAGTTCTGTTCAGAGCTGCGTCACTACCCATTTACTGACCGGGCACGGGTGCCCATGCAGCCCGCAGCCACACCGTGGGCCAACACTGTCGCCTCCGTGCAGACGACAGAGCAGACACACAAAGCCTGGCTGAACTTCTGTGTACACACCAACTGAGCAGACGGAAGTGTCAACAGCAGGTGGCGCGGACCCCGAGCCACGCGCCATGGCTCAGGGGCGCCTTTGTGCTGTACGGTTACGTCATGTGTTTTTTTCCTTAACTAGCTAACATCTAAAAATTAGGAACTGGGGCTGAAGACATGGTGGTTAAATAATTTTGCCAATAAAAAATGACAGGGGGTTTCTCTTTTAAAGGTCCTAACCACTTGGCAATGCTGTTTATACTCGTGGCCAAGGTAACCTGGAGCAGAGCGACAGGCCTTTCCCGTGCCCTGCCCTGCAGTCCTCGCTGCTCCCTGACGCCCAGCACCTCAGCCATGCACAGCGCTCCTCTGGCCCCGTGTGCCCCCCTTCACAGCCCTGGCATAAGCGACAAGCACTCACACCAATCCCCTTCAGAGGCCTTGTTTCCCACAGACCAGACCAGGCTCCTTGCTGAGCACGCACCGTGTCAGCTGAGAGA
Organism: Cricetomys ansorgei; assembly: GCA_026225945.1. Lineage (NCBI taxonomy): Eukaryota > Metazoa > Chordata > Mammalia > Rodentia > Nesomyidae > Cricetomys > Cricetomys ansorgei. The sequence continues at coordinate 2,665,211 of JAMJFZ010002635.1, read as the reverse complement.
GGGGCGTGGGGACTCCAGAGCCCCACCTCCAGCCCGAGGGCTGTGCCTTCCCACGGGGACAGCGCACTCACAAAGCACACAGCCTCACCAGCAGCCCTCGTAACCGGAACTTCCCCTCCTCGTCCGTCACCGTGTCCTCTCCGTAGATGCTGCAGTCCTTCTGCCCCACGGCTTCCACGGCGACACCCTGCTCCGGCTCTCCATTTAAGGAGGACACCGTGCCGTAGCAGCTGGAGGGACAAGAGAAGTGGGCATGGCGCCATCAGTCCCCTCAAGTGTGAAGTGCCCGATGGGTCACGGGGCGGGTGCCCTGTGGGACACTTGCACGCCAGGCTATCCAGCTGACCTGGGCCACCTCCAGCCGACCCGCCAGCAGCAGCACACGCTGTGAACACTGGAGGCTGCCGCGCAGGGGCTAAACTGTATCTCACCCTTGCTGGTCGCTAATCTGAAATCACGAAGCGTTCGCTAACTCACGAGGATTCTCACTCCACATCATCGGTTGAAATGGCCTGTTTTCCTACACCCAATCTTCTGATTATCCTTCTCCCATAGCGCTTTGTGAGCCATGTGAGTCTGCGTGTACATGTACGTGCGTATAATCTGTACCGATCCTCTGTCCAGACACACGGAGTTAGTGGATACACATTCAACCGTAGCTAGGATTTGCACAAACTGTCTCTGGGAGCTTCCTCTGAGAGTAAATTCCGGACACCTCTTGGAAGGGTAGCAGGGGTCAAGGAAGCAAGAATGAAACAGTCATCTATTATTTATTTGGTTTCTTTGGTGGGTGGTTGTTGCTGTTTAGGTTCCATTTGATTTGGTTTTTTTTTTTGAGAAAGTCTCTCCATGTAGCCCTGGCTGTCCTGGAACTCACTAAACTGGCCCCAAACTCACAGAGGTTCACCCGCCTGTGTCTGAATTAAAGGCGTGCACCGCCACACCCGGCCAAGAAAGGTAATTTTCCATTGTCTACCCTCCGTCAACATTTCTGAGTTCCTCTCAAGTTATTAGATTGCCTCCTCTTGAAAATGTAATCCTATTTAAAACATTTTCTAAACACAGTTTTTTTTTTTGTTTTTTTTTTAGCAAGGCACTAGGCTTCCACAGATGAGTGTTCAAAGTGCATTCTGGTGAGTGGGTAGCAGGCGGCATGCTGGAAGGGGGGGACCCTGGAAGGAGGGCGGGAGGAGAGGGGCACTGGAAGGAGGGCAGGAGGGGGGACACTGGAAGGAGGGCGGGAGGAGAGGGGCACTGGAAAGAAGGCAGGAGGGGGACACTGGAAGGAGGGCAGGAGGGGGGCACTGAAGGAGGGCAGGAGGGAGAACACTGAAGGAGGGCAACAGGGGGGACACTGGAAGGAGGGCAGGAGGAGGACACTGGAAGGAGGGCAAGAGGGGGGACACTGGAAGGAGGGCAGGAAGGGGACACTGGAAGGAAGGCAGGAGGGGGAACACTGGAAGGAGGGCGGGAGGGGGGCACTGGAAGGAGGGCAGGAAGGAGGACACTGAAGGAGGGCAGGAGGGGGGACACTGGAAAGAGGGCAGGAAAGGGACACTGGAAGGAAGGCAGGAGGGGGAACACTGGAGGAGGGTGGGAGGGGAGCACTGGAAGGAGGGCAGGAAGGGAGAACATTGGAAGGAGGGCAGGAGGGGGGGACACTGGAAAGAGGGCAGGAAAGGGACACTGGAAGGAAGGCAGGAGGGGGAACACTGGAGGAAGGTGGGAGGGGAGCACTGGAAGGAGGGCAGGAAGGGAGAACATTGGAAGGAGGGCAGGAGGGGGAACACTGGAAGGAGAGCAGCAGTCACCTACGCATAGCAAGGACAAGCAGAGTCACCTTGCTGACCTCTACCTCACCCCAATCCCCTCCCAAATTCAGTCAGCATGAAGCCTGGGGGGATTTCTGGGTCAGAGCCCAGCGAGGCCCCTGCGGCAGGGGGTGGGGCACGCACCTGTAGGCGGTCCGGAAGCCGGTGATGGTGATCCGCAGGTTCTGCCCCTCCTGTACCTCGATCATCTGCGAGGACGGCTCAAAGCGGAACTCCTTCATCATGGGTTTGAAGTAGTACTGGCCGGGGCTCTGCCAAGACACAACACGGTCGAGGTGGCGCCACACCGCAAACGGCTGACAGTCACATCAGAGCCTCCCAGACGCAGAAATGGAAGCCCTGGTTCTACACCTCAAGGGAGCAGAAGCCACGCATGCCTGAACCTTATGAGGATCAGAACCAGCATAACCAGCAGGAAACGGCTGACAAGTGGCAGAGGGCGAGCTCCTCGTGCCTCGCAGCAGGCCCTGCCGGCCCGCTTCCCTCCCGGGAGTGACCGCCACCGACATGTGCACTTCCTGACCACCACTGGCCAGGGCCTTGGACTCCTTGAACACTTGGACCTTCGCCCCTTCCCACGTGGAATGGACTTTGAGAAAGAAACACAAGGCAGCAAGCCACTGTCCCACAAAACAAGACCCCAGGCTGCTGCCCGAGGGGGTGACGCAGCTCCGTGCCTGGTGTACCCACCCAGGCCCAACACCACCCGGCCCTCTGTCCTCATCACGTCGGCGACACGCTGGGAGGAGGGCGCATGTCCCCACCGGGGCTGAGAGCGCGGCCTTACCAGGTTTGAGAACGTCAGAATGCCGTTGTCTTGGGTCAGGAGGTTGGAACGAAACACGCCACCACTGAGGGACAGGAGGACCCCAGGGAGGGGCTGGTCATCTTCCGCTTTTATCTGGGAAGACAGGAGCAGCAGGAAGGTCAGGCTCAATAACCACAAGGGCGTCACTTTCCAAGTGAGCATGGGCAGGGGACGCTGTTCTTCCTCCCACAGGTAACTCATGCTAAGAAGCTTCTGTGGAAGCTCCCAGCACTCTCAGGGGCACACTCACAACGCTGGTGCACTGCGAGGCTTCTGGGTATGCTGGGGTGGGAGTGGGGGCACAAATGGCAAGCTGTGCACAGAGCTCTGCAACTTGCTCTCAGGGGTCCGCCCCGGTCCTCGTTAGCCCCACCTTGCTGCTGTTACTGACCAGAACACTCTAGAGCAGAGGCCAGCGACCCGCAGAGAGCAGGCCGGCTGCGTGCTTCTGCAGGACAAAAGACGAGACGGCCGAAACGCGCCCCGACGTGTCTCTGCTCGGGGAGGCAGCCACCAGCAGCCGCGGTGTCGCCGCTGCCACGGCCTGTGTGGAGCGCGCCCACGGGCTCGTGTCCCTGAACACCCGGTCCCGCTGAGGAGGGTGTGCGAACTTTGGGAGGAGCCTCACTGGAAGGAGTCACAGGGAGGATGGGGCTTGCCGACCTTTCCCCTGCTTCCTGACCTCTGGAGATGTGAGCGAGTGTCCCCCTGCGCCCGCAGCCACCACGCCTCCCCACCAACAGGGGCTGCACCCTCAGAACCTGACCAAGGCCTTTCTTCCTTAATTGCCTGTACCAGGCGTTTAGTGACAGCAGCACCATATAGCTCTGCGTGGGAAGACGGGCTCACCCCACACATAAATAATTTATTACAAGCCCATCCTCCAAACAGTGTTTCCATGGTAACCTCCCTGACACTGTCATCCCATCACTTCCCGGATGACCGCCTGTGTTGTTCTTTTCTTTTCTAGATGGCTGCTGGGTTCTCAGTCATTCTAGGAGTTTCTAATAAACCACGGCTATCATCTTTGGGGCGTGAAGCTCTTCCGCATCTGCAGCTCCTTGCTCTGGTCTAAAGCGCACTCTGCAATGGCGCCTCAGTCCGCACGCGATGCGCTTTACACAGTCACGCTGAACTGTTTCCAGCCCGCACTGTACAATACACTGCACGCAAGACCAGTGGACAAGAAGCACACACTAGGCACCACCGTGGGAACACAGAGCAAGCGAGGGTGACAGCCCGGGGAGGGAGCCGATTGTTGAATGTCTGCCCACGCACTCCAACCCCAGCGCTGCATTTGCTGGGTGTGGACATGCGTGCCTGTCACCTCAGAGCTTGGGAGGTGGAGACAGGAGATTAGGAGTTGGAAGATACATTCCGCGACCCAGGGAGTCAGGGGCTTGGGAGGATGCGCTGGGCTGGACTCCTGCCCTGCCCCCGAAAGAGTGACAGCTGAAACATGCACGAACATGTGACAGCCAGCGCCTCTCTGTCCACAGAACGCCCACGTGAAGGAAGGAAGCCAGCGTGCGGTGCAGTTACTTATAAATGCTCTGGAGGAGACTCGCTGGCAGACAGAAAGACGGCGTCAGCATCAGCGTGGCAGGAAGCGCACTATTTTGACCGTGGTGAAGTCTGTGTGGAGTGTGACCATGTGTAAAACTGACTGCGCTTTCTGTGTGGTTTACCACCGTGTGCACGAGCCGCAGCGAAGTGGCCTTTGAGACGTTACCTCGAAGCTCACGCCGGCCAGGGCATACGCCTTGAAGTCTCCCACAGTCCCTTCCATGGCGGTCAGCACGTAGCCCTCCTTCTGGGAGGTCACGGTGTACTCCAGGTCACTGTGCAGGGGGCCAACGCTGCCGAAGAGAGCAAACACGACAAACGCTCTGTTTCCAGCTCCAGAGGTCGCGCAGCCTTCCCCAGGGAGCCTGAGCCCCCACTTGCCTCGGGAAGCTCCCTGCTGGGGAGCGAGTGGTCTCCCCTTGGGGATGTACCTGTAGGCTCCTTTGTCATCGGTGAAGACGGTGATCAGGGGTGAACTCGCCCCCTTCTCGCTGATGACAATCTCGACTCCCTCCAGCTCTGGGTGGATCTGGCCTTCCAGGAACAAGCCTGCCTTCCCGTGGATCTCAATCAGCTTCCCTGGGCAGCTTTCTAAGAAGGGAGGATAGGAAAGCATGGAACGGCGCTTTAGAGGGAGGAGAGGCATCCAGCTGGAACGCTCTGATGGAAGAGGCCTAGGCCTGAGACATTATGGGTGCGAAGCCCGGGCTGGGGGGATGGTCCTCTGCGAGCAGGAGGACCTGAGCTTCGGTCCCCGGTACACGTGTGAGAAGCCAGGTTTAGCTATGTACATAGCAGGGTGAAGGCAAGGGGATGCTGGGGCTAACGGGCTGCCAGCCTACCTCTGGGCTCATTGAGAGACCCTGCCTCAAGGGAGTAAGATGGAGACAGAGCAAGACACTGAAATCTTCTTGTGGGGGTGCCGTTCCTCTCGGACCCAGTGGGAAGATGGCAGGGGGTGGGGAAGACAGACCAGAAATTCACTCCCCCAACATACTCAACTCTAAACACACAGCACACAAATGTTCCACCGGCAATCACTGTGATAACCCCTCCACACCGGGAACAAGGAGATCCAGACCATTCAGAAGCAGCAAGCCTAAGCAAGTTTGCCAACTGGTGGTGTGGCCTTTCCTCTATCTTCTGGGTCAAAAAATCAAAAGAATCCAAGTCCTTCTCCAAAAAACAACACCTCACCTATAGTCACAGAAGCCACCTCTACTTAGACCATTCATTTATCCATTCCTCCATCCACTCCTCCACCCACACATCCATTTCATGCACTCATCCCTCCCTCCCTCCATCCATCCACCCACCCATCTACTGACCCATCCCTCCATCCCTCCCTCCCTCCATCCATCCACCCATCCATCCACTGACCCACACATCCACCCACCCATCCCTCCCTCCCTCCATCCACCCACCCATCCCTCCACCCACCCACTGACCCACCCATCCACCCACCCATCCATCCATCCACTGACGCACCCATCTATCCACCCATCCACCCACCCACCCACCCACCCATCCCTCCCTCCACCCATCCACTGACCCATACATACATACATATATGTCACCTAATAGTGACACCAAGCACCAAAGAGGCTTTTGGTCGGTTTACCGACATGGCTGCACAGATGTAACACAAAACCCATTTAAACACACACAAAGAGAAACAGAGGCATGACAGCAGCTCACAGAGTGGACGCGTACCTCCACTGACAGTGGCTTCCATAGACGGGGGGTAAAAGAGCAGTTCTTTGGAGGAGGGTGTAACAGTGATTCTCTCTCCGGACCTGCAGGAGTGAGAATGGTTCAGGTTGGCTGATTGGTTCTGTCCCCAGAAGAGAGCATGAGGTGGAGAGCAGGAGCACTTACCGGGCCCAGTAGGAGAAGTCGTAGGAGAAGGGGCCCTGTAACTCATCCACCATCTCTTGCCCAGGAGGCCTGGCCCTGCCCTCCTTGCCCTCTTCTTTGCCGTTCTTCTCCCTCTCCTGTCTGCGGGTCTCGATCTCTGCCAGCTGCTGTTCCCTCCGTAGCTCCTGTGCGGACTTGAGAGGGCCTAAGACCAAGGCCGGCTCACTGTCAATGGAAGACCTGGAGGGAGGCAGGGTTGGCTGTGGGACCTGGTGCTCACCCTGCATTGGATGGGAGCCTTCCCACTGAGGACCAGGAGCAAAAACCAGACTCCGTAAAATGACACCACTGCAGCACAACCTTTCATTTTCAAAACACCAGTCGGGGGCTGGAGAGATGGCTCGGTGGCTGAGGGCATTGGCTTCCATTCCTAGCTCCCACCGGTGGCCCACAACCTCCTGTAATTAGTTCCAGGAGATCTGACACCCTCTTCTGGCTTCTGCACACTCATGGTGCAGACATACAGGCAAGCAAAACACACCGTATACATAAACTGAACTAAAATATTGCAATACCGATAAACACAAATTAGCCAATATAGAAACGGGCTGGGGAAGCGCTTGCCTGGTGTACAAACACGAGGATGTGAGTTGGAGCCCCAAAGCCCCATTTTCAAAAGAGCCACACGAGGTGCCACGTGCTTATGACCCCAGGGCTAGGGAGGGGGGGCAGGTGGGCTGTGGGTTCCCTGGCCAGGCGGCCGAGCCTGATCAGCAAGCTCCAGACCAGTGAGAGGCCCAGTAGACGGCTCCTGAGGAACAACGCCTGAGACTGACTCCTGACCTCTACACACACGCAGACCTGCACCAATGCGTGCACACTCAAAATTATAAAATAAAAAACTGAAAATCGAATGTCTTGATGCCACAGATGCCGGCAGAACTGGCTGGAATAAAAGGCCCCACGGCTTGATGAAAACTTGCTGGCTTCCACATGGCACTGGGATCCATGCTCCAGTCCTCTGCCCTTCCACACCACCTGTCTTGCATCTGAAGAAGTGGAGAGCCGGGAAATGGTGACACACGCCTTTAATCCCAGCACTTGGGAGGCAGGGGCAGGTAGATCTCTGAGTTCAAGGCCAGCCTGGTCTACAGAGTAAATTCCAAGATAGCCAAGGCTATATAGTAAGACCTGCTCTCAAAAAAATCAAATGAAGGAAGGGAGGGAGGGAGGGAGGGAGGAAGGGAGGAAGGGAGGGAGGAAGGGAGGGAGGAAGGGAGGAAGGAAGGGAGGAAGGGAGGAAGGAAGGGAGAGAGGGAGGGAGGGAGGGAGGAGGAAGGAAGGAAGGAAGGGAGGAAGGAAGGGAGGAAGGAAGGGAGAGAGGGAGGGGAGGGAGAAAGGGAGGGGAGCCCCATGGCAGCCCACGCTCCCTGACCCTGAGAAATTACATTCTAGTCGCAGGAGAGGATGACAGCAGGAAGGGCACCAGGCACAATGCCAAGAGAGCAGAGCAGCCTGGAGCAGGGAGTAGAGGGTTGCGGCCCATGGTCAAGGTCCTTCTGAGGCACTGGGCCAAGAGTGGCAGGAGGGGAGGGGACTGGCCTACGGTCAGATGGAGAGGAGCTCGGGAAGGCGGACAGACGCAGGCGTGATGTCCTCTGGAGAAAGCTCACTGGGGTTCAGCAACAGCAAGACTGAAAGCCTGGGGCAGAGAACTCACGAGGGGACAGACGGGTCGGAGAGGCCAGAGGGGAGGCAGGCTCACACATTTCAGTCCTGTGTGGGCTCTAGGTGAGTCTTGGGTGGAAGCAGCTAGAGTTTTCAGTGGAGCAAGGGCTGATCTCCACAAAGCAGGATCACTCTGGCCACGTGTGGAGAGCACTGAGTCGTGAGGCAACAGCCAGGATAGGGAGAAGGGAGACAGGAGGCGCTCCCAAGGCCCAAGCCCAAAGCCTCGGAGAGCGGGAGCCGTGCGACAGTCACATACTGGATCAGGAAGAGATTCGAACACATTTTACTGTACAGGCAAAGGTTTGCTGAGGGTCTGCTGGACCAGGGAGAGCACGGGACAATGATCAAGGGGGGGGGGTGGGAGGATAGGAGCTGAGACCACCGAGTAGGTCTGTGGATGCAACAGCCAGCTGCTGGGGTGCAGCCTAGCAGGGTCAGGACCCCCAAAGGGTCCAAGATGTAGTGCTTAGCTAGAAACACAGCTCACATAGTCAGCACAAGCCGTGCCAGTAAGATACCCCACCCCCAAGGTATGCAAGTTGAAATAATGAAGATGCAAACCGGAGACCAGATCAGGGATCTGGAGTCACTGTTGCCAATGGTGGACACTTTCCAAAGAGGATGAAGGGCAGGGCACCCACAGGAGTGGGCACCTCAAGAGTGGGCCAACCCCACATGCAACCTTGGCAGCCCTGCAGCCGAAGGCACAGGCTCTCCTTCCTGTCCCACTTAAGTGCCGGGTCTGCATCTAGCAAGACTGTGCTCAGGAAACCAGACTCTGAAAGCACAGAGGACGGCAGTATGGCTCCAGGTCCCCCGCACGTACAAGAGAGATGTTTCCACCAACTCAGGGAATCAAGAGCACTCATTCCAGCCCGGCTGTCTGCTCCCGTACCTCAGCCTCCTCACCAAGCCTGTCCCCTGCCTCAGATGGCTCAAGCTTCTCCCGCTCTGAAGCCTCTTAGGTCTGATCTCCACTCAACAGGCCTTGAGTCACACTATTTAAACCATGACAGGGATGGGTACGGTCAGACGCAAACCCTCACCACGGCCGGGCCCCTGCCAGCCTTCCCTCTCAGATGCTCAAACTCAAACACTGCCATGGTCATAAATGTAGAGTTCCATGGTTGCTTCCCCATGAGACAGTCAGTACCACGGGGCATTTACAGAGGTCTAGGAAGCCCAGGGCCTGAACCCTGACAATCCTCAATAGTATTTTCTAGACAAAGATGGCCCAGGTTGGTCGCCTCAGCTAGGAAGAATGTTGAGAGAGAAGGATCACATAGCAAGTTCAAGACCAGCTTGAGCAGCCTGGCCGAATCCTATCTTAAATGAAAGAAAGGGCCTGGGGTGCAGCTCAGTGGAGCGTTTGCCTAGTGTGTGCCAGGCCCTGGGTTCTGGGTTCAATCCCAAGGAACAATAAGCAGACTAATTATTGTGTGTGTGTGTGTGTCTTTGTGTATGTGTGAGGAATGTGTATCCATGTATGAGTGTGTGTCGATCTGTCTATGTGTGTCTGTGTGTTTGAGTGTTTTGGGCATCCAAGACAGATGGGCGGGAAGATGGGAATCTGGCTGGAGACAAAGCTAATCTCAACCAGAGAGAAGAAGGAGCGAGTTCCTCAGAATTCCAACCTGACTGACAGACGTACTGCCCAAAGTCTGTCATTTCCTGAGAAAACTGGGATGTCAGACACACCTCAGCACAAACACCCCTCTGAAGCCTGCCTCCAAGTGCTTCCTCTGACCTACAGGAGCCAGCTCTACTCCCCAAGCCTCTGAGAAAACGTCTAAAGAAAAAGGCAATTTAAAAAAAAAAAATCACTAAAACACTTGAACTGTAATGAATGGATCCCAGAATTTTTCCCTTAGCCAGAAAGTATAAAGAGTTCGAGCCAATTTAAGACACGGAGCCCAGCAGTCAGGAACCCCCTCTTCACCCAGTCGGGACCCAGGCTGCAGTGGGTTTACAACTGTGACATCTGCGTGTACCGGAGGGAGGCCACTGGTGTGCAGAGGTGAGAGGTCAGAACCATCTCCTCAGAGCCTGTTAGGGAGCTGGCCAGGGCCTAACGCCCGCTCCCTGCCCACGCAGGACACTAGTCTTACTTGATAGTCACCGTGACATCCATCATTTTGTCGGTGGTGATAGTTCCGAGGACGTGGTGGCGGATGGCTGTCAGCGTCAGGATGCTGGGTGAAGACCTGTCAGAGCACAGAGAAGCTGCTAGCGGCAACACCTAGCCCAGCGGTTCTCAACCTTCCTAGTGCTGCGACCCTTTAACACAGTTCCCCTCATGCTGTGGTGACCCCCCCCCAACACAAAATTATTTTCATTGCTACTTCATAACTGTAATTTTGCTACTGTTATGAATAGTAATGTCCATCTGATGTGCAGACAGTCTTAGGCGATCCCCGGGAAAGAAGCTGTGACCCACAGGTTGAGAACCGCTGACCCAGACGGACTCTAAGGGGTGGCGATACTGCCTTGGGCAGCTTCCCCTCCCGGACACATTGACAAAAGAGCCCGCAGGATGGTGTGAGGAAACTCCAGAAGCCTCACAGGTACAACACCCTAATTAGTTTTTGTCATCTTGACACAAGACAGAGTCATTTGGGAAGAGGGAACTTCATTGAGAAAATGCTCCCACCAGACAGGCCTGTGGGCAAGCCTGCGGTTCATTTTCTTGATTGACGGTTGAGGCAGAAGGGCCCAGCTCACCAAGGGCAGTGCCGTCTCTGGGCTGGTGGACCCGGAGCATGTAAGAAAGCAGGCTGAGCGAGCCATGGGGAGCAAGTCATTCAGCAGCACTCTTCCGTGCCTCTCCACCAGCTCCTGCCTCCAGGTTCCTCTGTGAGTTCCTGCCCTGACTTCCCTTCACAGTGGACAGTGGACTGTGGTTGGGACGTGTAAGCCAACAAACCAATAAACCCTTTCCTCCCCAGGCTGGCTTTGGTCATGGTGTTTATCCCAGCAACAGAAACCTAAATAAGAATCCACCAAAGACGACAAAGCTCCCAGCCCACTGACGGGAACACCGGTCTGTGGGATCCCACTAAGACCATGTGGAGGGCATTTTACAGCTCGGCCTTCGAGTCTGAGTTCACAGCATTCTATTACTGTCATTGTCGTTACAATTATCATTGGGAGAGTGGAACCCATACCACAGCACACACGTGGAGATGGGAGGACAGTTCTGGAGTCCATTCTCTCCCTCCTCCTTGACACGGCTTCCAGGTTTTGAACTCTGGTCTCCAGGCTGGCTCAGCAAACACCTTTACCCAGTGAGCCCTCTTGCCGGCCCATGAGTTTAGAGAATTCTTAGGAAGCAGAGTCTGCCTCCATGTCCCCAATAGCACCCAACTGTCACAGAACCCATGTCGAGAAAGTGCCTAAAATCTAGAAAATGCCTGATCTTATGTCTTCCAAGAGAAAAAAAAACCACAGAAATATACCCGTGTGTTCAGAAACAAATGAAGACACGGTTATTCGCCTCCCCGGAACACGCCCACCACAAAGCACTCTGCCCCGGGCTTACGTGTCATAGGTGTAGAAGGCTTGCTCAAACCGGTGGCAGGAGCGAGGGGTCACCTTGTACACACCTATAGAGAGAAAGCCAAACTCAATTTCCTGAGAATGGGATGCATCGTGTCTGGCAATGCCAACACGTGTGCATGGAAGGCTGCTCTGCCCGTCTGAAAGCTCAAGCACACCACAGACCTGAGGTCATGGGACCAGAAACACCAGGCAGGCTGTTCTCTACCTAAGACCCCTCCCTCCATAGCCTGCTCAGGAATGTGCCATCGCTGCCCGGACTTGATGACTCTGTGGCTGCCCCTGCTCAGGCACAGCTAACGTGCACACGTCCAGAGAGGACTGAAAAGCCAGTCTCTCCTGCGAACCAGACTGAGAAGAATTCTTCAGCCTCGATGGCTCTGTTAAGGAGACTCAAGGTAACCACAGCCACAGGGTCCTGAAAAGGAATATGGGGGGGTGGGGGGGTGCGCGCACGGTACAGAGGAGACCCGAAGAGCGCAGAGCACTCACAGGACACACTTCTCCGCATTGCCTGAGGAGACTGACACCTTGCAGGGCCACAACTCGCCCCCTGCTGGAGGGGTGCAGTCACGCTGGAGACAAAGTTAACAGTTTCGCCCCTCTCAGGCTCACGAATCAGTATTTTGACAAGATTCCTACAGAAGCCTCAAGCCCCTTGCTGTTCTCACCACACAAAGCAGGCCCCAGTGCAGTGGGCATCGGGGGACACGATTAGCGCCCCCACCCCATAGCCTGCTGGGTTTTCACAGACACCAAGTGACCTCCTACTCCAGCCCAGCACTACGCTGGGTGGGCCCGCAGTGCGGGGAAGCGGGTTGGCCTGGCCCTCACTAGGCTTGCCATCTACCAAGAGAGTACTGGGCTGCTCAAACAAACCTAACACAAAAGCCGGAACAGATGACTGTTGGGGTATACTTGAACATATTTCTAAATACTATATTCGCTGATTTCTGTGTGTACCCCAGTGTTTTGTAGCAGCCTGAAGCCTGGCAGGATGTGTGATTTCCATAGCTGAAAAGGCCTGCTTTCTAATGTAACTAAAAGCTGCTCTCTTAGCTCAATGTAAACAGAGTTGCTGATAAAGAGGTCACTTGGGTACTCTACCAGGCCTGGCTTGGTCTCTACTGTGGTCCTACTATGGTGTGTAGCTACCACACCATAAAATAGCTCGGACAGGTGTGACCTAGCCCCTTTTATGTTGGAGGTCACCTGACTATGTAAACATGGACCCACCGCTGGTGGCCAAAGGTTTCAAAGTTACTCCTAAATTTACCATATGATTAAGAGGTCTCATTCTTAAGAACCTAAATGAAAAGAATTGAAACACAGGTACAAAACCATGCACACAGCTCACAGCCATGTTATTCCTCATACCCGAAGATGGAAGCAACCCCAGTGTACCTCAAATGGCTGATGACGATGGCTACACGCAGACTGTGCGCACCGTGGAGTAACAAAGCACTCGTATACTACAATGTGGGTCAGCCTCATAACTGCGCTAAAGGCAAGAAGCCAGAGACCAGGATCAGGCCCGGGAAGGGACAGAGCGCGACTGAGCCGCTGCCAGGGCTGCGGGAATGACCCACAACCTGGTAAACTTACCAGAAATCTCTGTATCACACATCTTAAGCTAAGGAGCTTTGTTGTTTTTCTGGTACTGGGGATAAGCCCAAGCCCTAAAAGCACACTCGGTGGGTGCTCTACCACTAGGCCCCCAAGCAGGTGAGCTTCAAGCTGTGTAAACTATATCTCAACAGAGCTAAGAGAGAGACAGGGAGGATACAGGCAGGGCAGGATGTCGCTGTGAGGACAGGCCACTGGCCAGCAACATCTCTGAAGGTGAAAGGAGCCAGGCTCTCTGCCCGGCACTCCCTAAAAAGGGAAGAGAGGCAGAAAGACAAGGCTGCAAACTGTACAGCAGACGTGAACAGGGCCCAGGTCGGGAGAGGGCCTCAGGCCCACCCTGGCCCACCCTGGCCCACCCTCCCAGCCCCCATGCTCACCCGGCTTGGACAGGCAGAAGCGGTTGACTCCTCTGGAGAGGTTGTAAATCCCCACATTCTCAGGGCCATTTCCATCTTGGTGAAACTCCTGCAGGGCCAGAGCCAGCACGGTGACTTATGGGGACACCGAGGCAGGACAATGGTTAATAATATTCCTATTTCTGAACCAGTCGTCAGTTTGGCCCATTTAGGCTGTCGGGTGCCACAGGAAAACTGGGAGCCTTCAAAACCTTGTGACTGAAATGTACCATTTGCAATCAGTAGGCTGCTGTTTGCCGAGTGCCCGCTATAGGACACACTCAGGTCAGGGTCTGGGAGGCATCCCCCTGAGCTGGGGAGGGTGGGGGGCGACCTTTTAACTTGGGAAACCAGAAAATCAACCATTCAACAAATGAACGAGCAGTTTAAGGAGGAGGGATAAAGCAGAGAAGCAAATGCAATGAACAGAATGGCCGCACACCACGGAGGAGAGTTCTGGGGTTCCGGGGCCCTGGCCTCGGGGCCGCCCTCTCCTGATCGCAAACTGCAGATGACGCCCTGGTGGTGAGAGAATAATGGCCTGCAATTCTGGGGAAGGCTCAGCTCTCTGGACAGAGATGAACATGCACCAGGTCAGTGAGACACCAAGTCCAGGTGGGCCTGGGGAAGCAGGTGTTGGGGTCCAGGGAACAGGAGGGCAAGGAGGTGGGTGAGGTTAGGCGATGTCAAGTCCCTTGCCTACCTGCCTTACAAAATTCAGATTTTAACCTAGAGGCAGCAGAAACCTACTCCACGGTTTAGGGAGAGGAAGGTCTATTAGCTTGCTTTTGACTGTATAGCACCCATCTCCTGGAATAAAGTGGGTAGTTCCATGTTTGTAGCAGCTGAGGCAGGAGACTAGCCTTGGAGACACCAGCTGAGGTTCCACCAATGTCACAGAAGGCCACGCTATTGGCATTTGCCCCCGACTCTCTGCTGGGATCTCACAAGGACATCTGCTACTGCCTGACAGCGACACTCCTTTCCTGGGACCCCTTGGGCCTGCGGCCAAGCAGATAGGCACTGGCCTACAATTCCACTGACAAGGGAGGAAGCTGGAGGATAGAGAATTCAGGACCAGCCTGGGCAGCTCAACAAAACTCAGTCTCAAAAGCAGAAAGTAAAACGGAGGGGAGCCAGAGAGACAGCGGAGCAGTCATGAACACTGGCTATCTTCTAGACCTGGCTGTGATTCCCACGTGGAGATTCAGGACCGTCTGTAGCTCCCATCCTGGGAGACCCAGCGCCCTCTCCGGCCTCCATGAACACTGCACACAGGCAGTACAGACACACAGAGGCAAGAATACCCATACATACAAAATAAAAAACAGTAATTTAGGCCGGGCGATGTAGGCCCATGTTCAACCCCAGCACGAGGGAGGCACAGACATTTGAACTCGTGAATCTGAGGACAGTCTGGTCTACACAGTGAGTTCCAGGACGGCCAGGGCTACGTAACAGAGAAACCCTGTCTCAAAAAACAACAAACAAACAAATAAAAACAACTTTGTTTTAAGGGTCGGGATTACAACTCGGCGCTGAAAGCTTTCTCAGCGTGTCTGAGACTCTGGGTTTGATCCCCAGGACTACAAAAGCAAATAAAAATCAAAACGAGAGGGAACAAGTGAGCGAGCTCGCCTGCTGTGAAGAGCCACAGCCTAGGGGACCCAGCTGCGCTGAAACAGCGCACTGCACCAGGGGAACGCTAAATATAGCACAGCTTGCCGAGCCTCCCTCGGCCTGAGCAGTGGGTGCGCCATCCCAACATGGCAGCACCCAGCCTGCACCGCACAGTCCACGCATAGCTGCCCAGCTGCCTGGGGGGGGGGGGCTGTAACACTGCAGTCACGTGACGCCCTTCCTAGCAGGGGGAACTGGGGCTGACTGTCATTATGAATTCTTGTGTCAGGCTCTGGAAACTGATAAGCCAGGCATTCCCTTTTATTTTGATTTGCGTGTGTGTGCGCGCGCACGCGTGCGTGTGTATGGGGAAGGGTGTATGCCCTTCCTCTCGTGTCGACGTATGTGCTCTGCATGTGTATCAGAGGTCAGAGGATAACTTGGCTCTTTCCTTCCACTGTGTGGGTCCCGGGGATCAAATTCAGATCATCTGGCTTGGCAGCGAGCACCACTATGCACTGAGCCATCTTGCCAGCCGTGCTGGGCGCCCTGAGACCCACAGAAGCAGCACGTACCAGAGTGATGGCGTGTGAGAGCGCGCACCGCAGCATGTAGCCCGTCTGCCTGAACTCCACCGCGGACACGTCGTCCTCCAGAACCTCCACCTCCAGGCTCTTGTTCCGCCAGCACCAGTCCTCATGCATGATGCTTACTGCAAAATAACACCAGGGGCTTGTGCCGAGCACCCGAGAGGCCAGGGGCCCACTCACCGGCTGCAGAGGGGCGCACATGTACTGAACATGGTTGTGCATTGGGAGGTTGAGGCAGGGGGATGAAGAGTTCAAAGCCATCCTGGCTAAAAAGCAAATGCACTTTATATAAAAACAAATAGGCAGTGTTCAGTGTCCATGCCCGAGGAAAGCTGACACAGGGCCACTGTCTCTACCAACGAAGGAACCCACCCAGGCAGAGGACGCCAGGCTACGAGGGACATAGCCGGGGATCGCCAGACTTTTCGTAAACGCTTTCAACTGTCTGACTGCTGCTGCTGTTCCTACGAAAGGCGGCCCTGGCGGACCCGGGGCGCCTCAGCTGAGATCCCCCCTCCTTAGCCTCAGCTCCAGGCTTCTGCCCGCTCTGTAGGTCTGGACTTCTGGACTCTGCCAGAGGAGCTGTGGGCAGCGTCGGTGTCGCACGGGCGTGGCTGGACTCCACAGAAACTATACAAACAGGCAGCCGGCGCTCCGAGTGGGTTTGCCAGCTCCTTCTGAGACAGAAAACAAAGCCCCAGAGAGGAGTCTACTTTCCGCTACACGGAAGTCTCGTCCCAGCCACCTGCTGCAGCCGGCCTCTGAAAGATACGGAGCTGGCTTGGCGAGGACAGGAAGGCGCCAGTGTAGGCCGCGTCCCTACCGACCACACTCTGCTTTGCTTAGTGTCTCTTGAGAAAGGCTACTGCACCATTTCACAGAGGAGGCAACAGAGTCTGGGAGAGGAGCGTGACTGAGTCACCCTAGAGCAGCGGTTCTCAACCCCTTTGGGATCAAACAACCGTTTTACAAGGGTGGCTTAAGACCGCCTGCCTATCAGATATTTACATTACAATTAACGACAGAAGTGAAATCACAGATACAAAGAAGCATCAGGAATAATTTTATGGTTAGGGGTCACTACAGCCTGAGGTTGCAGCATTAGGAAGGCTGAGGACCACTGACCTAGAACTAAGTGCCTTACGTGAGAGTGGAATTATCACGGTCTTTCTGGCATTTATTAATATGGTGACTGACGCCCGGGATCCCTCCCCAAGCAGATGCTTTGGGTGCTCTCACTTTGCAGGTCAAAGTCCCAGGACAGAGTTCCCAAGGGAAGGCCTACAATAGGCTCAGAGTGGGGACAGGCATGGGACAGTCCTCGGAAGAATCACGCCCCATCTTACTTTTGTATTTCCCAGGCAGCACTTTGTCGAACGTGAACGTCATGGAGTTGACCTTGCCGGAGAGCTGGAGGCTTCGCTTCTCACCCTGGCGGCTCAGGGACTGCAGGGTCACCAACAAGTCACCGCAGGTGTCTGAGGAGGGAAGACCAGAAGACCTCGGGTGACTGCCATCAGGAACCCTGACAAGCTTCTGGATGCTTGGCGTGAGCAGTGAGCCCTGGAGGCCAGTTCAGAGGGAAAGTGTTGCTCTGGTCTGGCTTCCTCAACTTCCTCAAAGCCAGCAGGTGACTCAGTCACCCCGAGGCCATGGTCAGCAGCAGACAATGAAGCGGAACCAGGCCCCCACTTCACTTCCCCTACTCAGCCCCTGCAAACCCCCGCAGGATAGGAAATGATGGGGCCACCAGCCATGGCGGAGAGGCAAGTGAAAAGCAGGAGCATTCACAGGCACAGAAGCCAGCACCCTCTGGTGCTCTCGAGGCCAACGGACAATTCACACAACCAGAGCAGGTACACACTGCTGCTGTCTCCACGTCAGAGCAAAGCACAGGGAGGCTTAGTAACCTGCCCCAGGTCACACAGCCCTTGAAATCTAGTTCTAGAATCAATGGTAACACTGACAAGACTGTATTTAAACCCCATTAGGGACTCCAAGAGGGGCCGTGTGCCCTTAGAGAGCAAACATCCAAGGCCCGCTGGGTGGTACACTCCTACAACCCTAGCGCTCGGGAGTTGGAGGAGAAGTTCAAGATCATTCTCAGCCTTGTGTCAGAGGCCAGCCTGAGCTGATGAGACCCAGCCCCCTGCCCCCACCGACCCCCCCAAAAAAGGAAAAGAAGCTGGGGAGATGGCCCAGTTAGTGGGCTGTCTGCCTCACGACGTGAGTGTGGTTCCCGTAAACCCACACGGACAGCTGGGCATGGCAGTGTGCACCTGCAGCCCCGGCACCGGGGTGGGCAGCGACCGGCGGGAAGCTCCGTCCAGCCAGCCTCTCCGAATGGATGAGCTTCAGGTCCAGTGAGGGACCCTATCGCCAAAATTGGAACAGCGAAGAGAGAGCGTAGGAAGACATCCAACACTGTCCTCTGCCCTGCGTGTGTGCCCAGAGACCTGCGCCCTTACCCACACCAACACACACACACCACGCACGCGCACGCACGCACGCTAATATTGAAAACAGGGTCTGATTTCAGCCTAAAAACAAATCTTTGGAAAACAAAATAGAAGCGATCCAGGCGCCTGGAGGCTTGGCAGTTACCGAGAAACCGCCATTCACAAGTCTCAGGGCCTGCAGCCCCTCCCAGGGGCACTGCCTTGACCATCACCCGGAAACACCTGCCCCAGCTCCTCCTCCCACTGCCTGGCTCTCCGACCTGGAGGCTCTGGCTTGCAGTAGACACCTTACCCAAACAGGAGACTTTTCCAGAAACGGATGCCAAGAACTGCACGAAGACCACATCCATCACAGGCCTGTTGGTCACGGTGAGAGGGACCGTCTGTGGCTTCAGCATCAGCCCGGCTCTGGTCTCGGCCTCGGGCACCACCACCTGAGAGAACACGGGATGCCAGAGGCTCAGAGAGCAGCTCTCCTCCAGCCTGTGAGGCACCAGAGCCTTCATCTGGGCCTCAAGCTAGGCAGAGAGTGAAAGGCAGAGGTCCACTCCCAGCCCAGATGTGTAACACAGCAAACCAAGACATCTTTGTGATATTTTTATAGTAACACAGCCCTAAACCAGGCACAGTAGCAGACTGTGTTCACACACCCAGACAGCGCCAGCCTGTGTTCACACAGACAGCACCAGCCTGTGTGCACACCCAGACAGTGTCAGCCTGTGTTCACACACCCAGACAGCACCAGCCTGTGTTCACACTCAGACAGCGCCAGCCTGTGTGCACACCCAGACAGCGCCAGCCTATGTTCACACACCCAGACAGCGCCAGCCTGTGTTCACACACCCAGACAGCGCCAGCCTGTGTTCACACACCCAGACAGCGCCAGCCTGTGTTCACACACCCAGACAGCGCCAGCCTGTGTTCACACACCCAGACAGCGCCAGCCTGTGTTCACACACCCAGACAGCGCCAGCCTGTGTTCACACACCCAGACAGCGCCAGCCTGTGTTCACACACCCAGACAGCGCCAGCCTGTGTTCACACTCAGACAGCACCAGCCTGTGTGCACACCCAGACAGCACCAGCCTTGTGTTCACACACTCAGACAGCACCAGCCTGTGTTCACACACCCAGACAGCACCAGCCTGTGTTCACACACCCAGACAGCGCCAGCCTGTGTTCACATTCAGACAGCGCCAGCCTGTGTTCACACACCCAGACAGCACCAGCCTGTGTTCACACACCCAGACAGCACCAGCCTGTGTTCACTCAGCACCAGCCTGTGTTCACACTCAGACAGCACCAGCCTGTGTTCACACTCAGACAGCACCAGCCTTGTGTTCACACACCCAGACAGCACCAGCCTGTGTTCACACACCCAGACAGCACCAACCTGTGTTCCTGCACTCAGGAAGCTGAGGCAGAAGGAACACCCCACGCTCCACGTGAACCTGAGCTGTGTGAAACTAAGTCTCAGAGAGACCATCCAGTGTCTCCCCAGAGGCGCCAGTAAAATTAGGTCATTTTCTTTTCCCGTATACTTATTTTCTTGTGTATTACTTTAAGACAGAGACTAGGTAGCCCAGGCTAGCCTGAAGTTGACATTCCCCCTGCTTCAACCTCCCCAGTGCCGGGATTGCAGGCCTGTGCCATCACACCTGGCTCCTTTCCTGTGTGCCTTTCCGAAGCTCAGAAAGGAGAGGGAAGTGGGCAGATGTCCCTATTTTATTCCCAGTAAAGAACCACCCAACTCCAAGCTTCCAACAGAGCCTCAGGGGCTGTAGACGTGGCCATCTTCAGGTAAGCTGGGCAAATGGCTAGCAACAGGAGCTGTCACCCGCCACATATTTCGACTTGACACTACAGAAGGAAGGATCTGCTCTAAAAGACCCAGGCTCAGTGGATACTCCCAGGCCTCCTTCAGTAGAGCTAGGAGCAGGACTGATTTGATTGGCAAGCCCTGCCAGCTACAGGGACATGGTCTTTCCCAAGTGACGAGGCGGACCTCCAGTTGTCTTGTCACTCAGCCCAGCTCTGCTCAGGCCAGAGGCTGCCTGGCTTCTCTGTCTGAATGGACAAGCTCCTTGGGACCTGCTGGGTGTCCTGGAGTCAGGATGGAGAAGCTCTGCCCTGGTCTGGGCTCTCGGAGCTGGCACCATGAAGTTCTACACTGCTTCAAGAGCTGGCTTGGCTTTGCTCTTGGTCCCATGGGCAATCTAGAGCAGCCGGAAGCCCAGGAAGGTACCAGAGGGCACAGGCTTGTTCCTAACCCTGCACACACACCCAGTGAGAAGCCAGGCCTCTGCCTGTTCACAACACTCACCTGCAGGAGAGAGAATCTCCACAGTCAGGAGCCAGGATGTTCCTGGCTCCTTCTTGTGCCCCATTATGGCCCCTAACACTCTGGAGAACCCTTTGTCTGCGAGTTGGGGGCTGGAGGGGGAGGGGAAGTGTGAGGGTGTGGAGGTCAGAGGTCACCTGGGTGGTGTTTCCTCAGAAACCATCTACCTTGTTCTTTTGAGACGGGATCTCTCACCGGCTGGAGTTAACCTCGTAGGCAAGTCTGGCTAGTTGGTGAGCCCCGGGGAGCTGCCTGTCTCTGCCTCCCCAGCACTGGGGTGATGAGCTCAGGGCAGCACCTGTCTTTTAGATGGACCGTGGGGAATCAAACCGAGGTCCTAACACTTGCAGGGCAAGTGCTCCACTGACGGACCCACCCTCCCCGCCCTCCGATATTCTAAACCAAACACCACTCATGCACCTGGACTTTGTAGGTCCCTGGTTTTGCTTTAAAGCAAAATGATCCATGAGCATCAGTCTCCACGGTGACCAGAGACTTGTCCTTGTCTTGAGAGGACAGGACCACTTTGTATTTACTCATCTGCTTGATGGTGTCGGGGGAGCGGATGATGGATATCTGACCACAGATGCTGAACCTGCAACGAGAAGTCCGGTCACTCCAGCAGGACTCAGATGCAGCAGGGCAGGCCCTTGAGACGAGACCCTCTAACAGCCTGTGCCCACTGCAAAGTTGGAGACTTTCACTTCAGACTCCCACATGTAACAGGCTCCACCTGGGCCCAGGGCAGGGCTGACATATGCCACCTGCCCCCCCACCCCCACCCCGAAGCCATTTAAAGGAAACCTGTGGATAATAAAAACGGTTCAGGTAATTGGATCACTGAGGTAACTTGGGCTAAGCCTAAAAAAGGGAGAGCTGTCAGCCGCTGCAAAACAGTGCCATCGACCAGGCCAGAAAACTACCCAAGAGTCTTCCTCGTCTGTGGTTAGATGGCACATGTGGGTAGGAACAAATGCAAAATTGAAATTGAACTTGTCAGGGGTTGAGAGCCTCAAATGCCTCTCATAAAGGCAGAACCCTGTGGGTGGGGATGACTCGGATTCCAGCTTCTGGATGGACGGGTCCCTTCAAGAAACACACAGCAGGCCCAGCCACTCCCAGAGGAGACCGACAAGAGCACCCATCAGCGTGCTGGCTTCCCAGTTCTACCTGGCGGGTGGGGTTAAGACACCATGTGGAGGCCACCCATCTGAGAACATCGGCTGCTGCTCTGACAGACTAATGCCTCTGATAGTCATGGGCCAGACTAATGTGGGAGAAACACGTTTGTCCAACTGGACAATCACGGGAAAGATAAAGGAATGGCCTCAGATGACATGCAGCTCCAGAGGTTGGAGCAAAGGAGCAGTCATCTCCTTGTCTCTACAGCCCGCCTCAGGTTCACCACCTGCCTCTGTGCAACTGTCATCCAGGGGAGGTTTCTACCTTCTTAACTGGTCAAAGGTTAAAAAAAAAAACACGTGGTTGGAGAGACGCTCGGTGGTTAAGAACACTTGCTACTCTCCAGAGAACCGGGGTTCAATCCCCAGCACCCACCTCAGGGATCCACAACCACCTGTTAGGTCCCAAATAAATTCAGGAGGAATGGCTGAGACCCCTATTTGCATATCAAAGTGGACACTGGCCACCAGGCTCAGTGTCACAAGCACAAGTTACAGAGTCTTGGCTCCTCCCTGCTCTTCACGCCCCTGGCCCCCCACCCTAAACCTCTTCCCTCCCTGAGGTCACCTCCCCTCCCCACAGCTTCTCCTTCCTATGTAACTTGGGCCAAGATGGCCGCACGCTCTCTTGGTCCTCTTAGTCCCCTCTCTCCTCTCTCTTCTCTCTTCCTCTCTCTATCCTCTCATGGCCTGGTCTAACCTGCTGGCCATGTTCAGTCCTGATGCTTCCAGATGCCTCTTGCTGTTTTTTCCCTCATATCTACAATAAAACTTTCTCCTTGACCATACCTAGGAGCGGTCATGCACCCATTTTCATTCAACTCCAACTCCAAGGAATTTGATAACCTTTTCTGGCCTCTACGGGCACCTATTTTACGTGTGTGTGTGTGTGTGTGTGTGTGTGTACAGAGAGCTGTCTCCATGTGACTGCCATGTCACATAGAGAGAGAGACTCATAAATAAATGAATAAATGCAATAAGATTTAAACTAACGTATGGGCTGGAGAGATGGCTCAGCAGTTAAGAGCACTGGCTGCTCTTGCAGAGGACCTGAGTTCTACGCTCAGCACCCACACGCAGCTCACACTGTCTAACTCCAGTTCCAAGGGATCCCAAGCCCTCTTCTGCCCTGCAAGAGCAAGGCACAGACATGGTACACAGACATACATGCAGGCAAGACACACTCATACATATAAAATAAATGTACGTAACTTTAAAATTAAAAATATATATTTATAGATAATTTAAGAATTAAGGAACAAAAGGAGGATAAGAGACATACAGAAATACACTAAGGAGACCAATGGGAGTGAAGCTTAGGGGTGCGGCGTTCCCCTGTGCGACAAGTTCTAGGTCTGATCCCAACATCATCCAAAAACAAATGTAAATGGTAGCTGGTCCCTGGACACCTCCAAAAAGCAGTGAACTTTTCCAAAGATGCTCAAATGTCATTTTCTTTTTTATTTTGGTTCAAATACTTCACTTTAAACAAGAAAATTATCTGATATATGTGCTCGTGCACGTGCGCACGCGCACACACACACACATAAAGTAATTCAAATAAGAAACTGGGGCCTGGCAACACAGTATATGCCTACTGATTGTCTGAGTCTGATCATTTACCAAACCCATTTTCTCATTTCCTCTCCTGCAGCACCCCCTACCCCCACTTCCTCCAGACGGCCACCACAGGCCCCCATCTGCACCCTGTGCCAACACCCTGGCTTTCCACCATCTCTACCACGCCCTTGCTGACCCCATGGTCTCAAGGTGCCAGGCTGTCCCCGCACCACAAGTCCTCACCCCCTGCCACTGGCCTCACTGGCTCAGCTCCTTCCCTCCCAGTCCCCACCCCACCCCACCTCCCACCCACACTCACCCCACCCCCACCACCCCCAACAAGCTGCCTTCCTGCCAGGAAGCCCTACACAGTCTCCTAAGGCCTCAGAGCTACCACTCACACCCCAACCTCCCTAAGCTTTTCCCAGAGCTCCCCAATCTCTTCCTTGTAGCGGGACACTTGGAAGAAGTTTTGTTATTCTGGCTTCTTTAAAAACGTAAAATGGCATTTGGACTAGGGTTTGTTCCCCTCCCAGGTGTGGTGGATGATGACGAGTTTGATTTGGACCGCTTGTTGCTGGTGGCTATAATTTGTTATGTGCAGCTGTTTAGCCACATGTGGCTTGTCCTTGTGACCGAGTGCCGCTTAGACTACTGGGAACTTTGCACAGAGCACGTAAGGGTTGAAGCCTCACTGAGAGCAGGGTGGGTGGACTGGTGGGTTGGCTGTTGGCTGATTCGTTGCTGGACTGGTCTGTTGGGTACTGCTTAGAAGGACATCGGTTGGAGAAATTGGGTTCGAGAACCGTGAGCTGAGCTGTGGGTCCAGCTCACTGTCAGCTCCTGTTCTCCAAGCTTCAGACAGCCAAAAAGGGCTGCAAGTATTTCTTCTTTTCTCTTTCTCTCTATCAAGGCCGCCTACAAGGGCAGTGAAGACTTATTTATTTATTTATTCATTTATTCATTCATTTATTTATTTATTTCTATCCTTCCTTTCTCTTTCCTGAAATTGAAGGTAAGAGCACACAGAGCACACGTAGCTAACCACTACACTTCTGGCACGATTCAGAACTGCAGGCACGTCTCTCTTCGGCCATCTCCCCAGGGAGCTGACCGCCCCGGCCTTGCCATCTTGGCCCAGTTCCTTGTCACATCTCTCGGCCTCAGCCCAGCACCTTGTATGATGCTCACGGGACACTCAGTGGCAGAGCTGATTACCCAGCACGAGTCTTCTAGCACAAAGGCCGAGAAGGGAGAAGGACTTGAACCCAGGCATTTCCTAAGGAGGAGACTCTGACCCAGGAGTTTCCTAAGGAGAAAGACTTGAACCCAGACATTTCCTAAGGAGGAGACTCGGACCCAGGAGTTTCCTAAGGAGAAGGACTTGAACCCAGACATTTCCTAAGGAGGAGACTCGGACCCAGGAGTTTCCTAAGGAGGAGACTCTGACCCAGGAGTTTCCTAAGGAGAAGGACTTGAACCCAGACATTTCCTAAGGAGGAGACTTGGACCCAGGCATTTCCTAAGGAGGAGACTCAGACCCAGGCGTTTCCTAAGGAGAAGGACTCGGACCCAGGCGTTTCCTAAGGATGCTCTACTTCAGAGCTGACCGGTCACAGTTGATCCTTGGTGACTAGGCAGGTGTGTCTGCCAGGGCTCCGCCCCCCAGCGACCCCCTTGTCCCTAACATCCACTTTCTCAGCCCTGTGACTGTTCCCACTTAGGCTCAGCAGCCCACCCCTGCCATGCTGGCTTCCCACTTCTGGTTGACTAGCCGCCTAAGAGAGCCCATCATCAGGACGTACACAGATCCAAACACCCAGGAGAGTGCACCACCTAGTGATCATGTGACACCAAACCTGAACCTTCATCATCTGCCCACAGCAACACCTCTCATAGGCTGGGAACCCCTAAACATCCTTCCATTCTGTCCTTGACATGCATAAAATCGGTGGCTAAACGATAAAGTGTGCCAGTGAGCGAAAAAGTCTCCCAGCACACCTCGCCCACCATCAGAGCACCCAGCAAAGCCCTCGAGGATCACATAAGGAGAGTGCCAACCTCAAAGATCCTTTTCTAATTTAGATGATAGACAGACAGACAGGTGATAGACAGAGACACAGGTGATAGATAGATGATAGATGATAGACGGATAGGTGATAGATAGATGATCGATAGGTAATAGGTGACAGACAGACAGACATGTTTGTTTATTGTGTTTTACACATATGGAAGTTGGGGACAACTTGTACAAGTCTGCCCTCTCCTTCCACCATGTGGCTCCCAGGGATCAAACACAAGTCATCATGTGATTGGCAGAATGGCAGAAAGCACATTTGCTATCTTGCTGGCCCTTCTCTTTCTAATTTAACAAACCCATTTTAACTTGAAAGCAAAAGAAAACAGTTTCAAGTGTGCAACACGTAAATGTTAGCTATTTAAGATCCAGCACTCATCTTTCCAAAAGAAAGACAGCCTGACTCTCTTTATAGCTGTCAGAACTGTGAATCCTGGGCAGGAACAGTCGGATCAAAGGTCACTTCCTTCCCCACTGCTGCCAAGAGGAGCTGGGACACACCCAGGACTGCACGCAGCCCACTGGTTGGCTGGTTTTACGTCAACCTGACATACACTGGAGTCATATGGGAAGAGGGATCCTCAATTGAGAAAACACCTCCACCAGACTGGCCTGTAGGCAAGCCTGTGGTTCATTTTCTTACTGATGACTGCTGGGGGGGATGAGGATGAGCAAGCCAAGGGGAGCAAGCTAGTAAGCAGCCCTCCATGGCCTCTGCTTCAGTTCCTGCCTCCAGTTCCCTGCCCTGACTGTGATGTAGAAACGTCAGCCAACCCTTCCCTCCCCGAGCTGCTTTTGGTCATGGTGTTTTACCACAGCGACAGAAACCTAGTTAGACATCACACTTACCCTGTAGCAATGAGGTCGGCCAGCTGTGGGGTATTGGGTGCAATTTTGATGGTGACCGTCTCAAAGTAGAGGTGCTCCTTCTGAGCATGGATGGTATACGTCCCTGTCGTTATGTTCTCTAGGCGGAAGGAGCCGTCGGCTTTCGTTTTGACTGTGAAGCCAAAGCACGTGAACAAAAGATGAGCCCCAAAGCCTGCACCCCAACAGAACACGAGATTCTGTCCCTTGTGTCTGCATCATTCCACAAGCCCTACAAGCAGCCTCAGGACCACCACGCCTGCTCACCTTTAATCTGGTTGTTCAGGGTGACCACAGCATCTGGGACGCCTTCCCCTTCTGGTCCATTCAAGACCCTCCCAGTGACAGAGAAGCCCATGACGTGGAACACGGGCTGCAAAGTGAAGAACAGGTGTTCACATGCACACGCCACCAAGACCCTCCTGCCCGGCATCATGGTTCCGCGTGCTGGACCTCCCTCTCAGTCCTCCCACAGCCTCCATTTTCTCAGCTCATTTCCAGTGCATGGGTGGTCATCAGAGTTAAATAAATCAGCCTACAGACTCACTTCCAACTCACAGGTGGCTGTCTCTGGCTCGTGGGTTCCCCAGTCCTGCCCTCTCCTTCCCTTGTCCCATCCCTATGTTCCCACTTTGGTAAATTCCACCTGTCTCCAGCCTCTCAAACACAAAACACATCTCCTGGGACCCCTGACCTGACCCAGCATCTCCTGGGACCCCTGACCTGACCCAGCATCTCCTGGGACCCCTGACCTGACCCAGCATCTCCTGGGACCCCTGACCTGACCCAGCATCTCCTGGGACCCCCGACCTGACCCAGCATCTCCTGGGACCCCCGACCTGACCCAGCATCTCCTGGGACCCCCGACCTGACTCAGTATCTCCTGGGACCCCTGACCTGACCCAGCATCTCCTGGGATCCCAACCTGACCCAGCATCTCCTGGGACCCCCAGCCTGTCCCCCAACATCTCCAGGGCTCCTGTACTGACCCAGCATCTCCTGAACCCCAACCTCTTCCACCAGCATCACCTAAGAACAATGACCTACCCTCCCTTTCAAAGTCCGAGAGCCCTCACCTAACAGCCAGAACCCAGGTCCAGACAGGCTCCTTCCAACCCACACTCCTCTCAAAAGTCGCTCAGCACACAGCACCGTGTCTGTGTGTGCCCTGCTTGCTGTGAACACCGAGCCTGGGCTCTCCAGGGAGGCACCAACCTCCGAGCCCCTGACTTGTGGCTCAAGTCTGACACCACCGATCCGATTTAATATCCTCACCAAACCCTCGGGGTCTCAAATGCCTGTTGCATTTCCTATATCTCATCCCTCTCTCATTAAAATGTAGACTTTGCAGGCTCAACAGAGCATGCCCTGCCACACAGCAGGCAGCGCCTCCTGGATGGGAGCTTCAGAGTGATAAAATTCTAGCCTGGAGTGAAGGCACCGGGCCTGACTGTGCAGGTTGTGGTTGCACACACCTGTAATCTCAGCACTCGGGAGGCTAAGTCAGGAGATCATAGGTTAAGGCCAGACTGGAACACAGTGATGCTGTCTCAGAACAGGAAATGGAGACAGTGTAGGCAAGGGAAGAGGAGGAGGAAGAAAATGGTTTCCTTTTATTCGGGGGAAAATCCTGAAAATCAGCGGTAAACCAGCTATTTGTCCACTTACTAACTCGCATACCCAACAAACCTTTCCTTAAGCACTAACACGTGCCAGGGGCTGAAGCATGCAGGCGAGACGGCATGCGTCCTGGCCTGATGGAACTTTCTAGGCCCTCACTTGAAACTTGCATTTGACCGCCATCTGGGAACTTTGCCAAGTACCTTGCACCCTTCCTGCCAGGTCACGCAGGCAGGAGAGGCTTGGGGCTCCTGGCCTGTCCCCGCCACGGTGACTGTACAGGAGTGAGGTGCTGCGGGATCTTACAGAGCAAGCCAGCTCCCTTTAGTGGACTGCTCCTCAGTAGTTATAAACACAGAGTGCCACTCTTCCCAGCACTGCCGCCAGGTGGCACATTTCTGCCTTGAGACTTCGGCAGTCCCCACGAATTTTAAGTATAGTTCACCCGTTCCCCTTTAGGCTGTAGCTCAGCGTCACCTTCAAAGACACAGCTTCCTGACCTAGGATGAGCCCTGCCTCACTGCCCTGAACTGTTCCAGAGAGCGCTACCACCTTCTGATACGTTTACTAGCTTGCTTATCTGAACAGGCCCTGGCTCTTTCCATCATTAAAACATCCTTGAGTCCCTGCTGCACAGCCAACCTCCAGCTCAGAGCACACGCCACAGGCACTCCGTGGGCACATCTCACCGGAGGAGCAGCTCTGACCAGGACGCTAGCTAGCTCTGCAGGTGAAGAGGCTGTGTAAGAGAGGCATATCTAAGTGTACCCCAGGCTAGGGCGTGGAGCCCCACTTCCTCCAGCAGCCGTTCTGGACGGGGTGCTGATGTGGGCATGCCTGCAGCATCTGTGCCCGGGAACCCAAGGCCTGTCTCAGAGGCTGGGGGGCTTTACCTCGATTCTCAGGCTGTCGTGCTCCACGGTGAAGTCCAGCCTGGACGGCGCCACGTCGAAGGTGATCCTCTCCCCTCTGTAGAACGGCACCTAGAAGGAGGGGTCCGGTGACTATGGAAAATGGACGGCACAGTCCTACGATCGGTATTCGCCTACGACTAGCAGCCAAAACAAGCCAGAGGGATGTGAGTGCCAGCTGCTGGAGGTCCAAGGGGAAGTCCCGCGCTCCGCAGGGATGGAGGAGCCTATGTCTCCTCTTCAGTGCAGGCTGTGATCCCCAGTGCAAACAAGCTTGCGACTGAGTTTCTCAGTGCAGAGTCCAGGTGCTGGAGTGTCTGCATGTGACTCCTCACGGACAGGTCCAAGTCTGAAGCCAAGACCCACTCTGTTCCACTGTACAGAGATGCAGGCTGACGGCAAACTGAACAGTGTCTTTAGATTTTGGAGTGTTTTCAGTCTGGCTCTTTAGTTTTAGGGACACTCAATCTATCCGTGCTAGGCCAAGTGTTCATGGATGTCGGGCCCACCATTTGGTCCTTCGGTATCTATTATGATTTGGATCTTAAACGCCCCCTCAAAGCCCATGTGCCACATGTGTCCCAGGATAGCTATGGACATGGTGCAGCCCCCTGGAGATAGCAGGGTCTCGTTGCAAGGTCAAAAGGCTACCATGCATGTGCTAGACGCATGCTCATCAGCACCTGGGCGGCGGCAGCACCTTTAGGAACCAGGGCCTGATAGAAGGAAGTCAGGTCCTTGGCAGCGTGCCCTTGCAGGCATGTCAGAATCCCAGCCCTTCTGCTACCCCAGCACTGTGTTCCCATGCTCCCATGAAGTAAACGGGTTTACTCTCCCTCAGCTCCCACCACACCTACTGTCTCATGTCAGTCCCAGAAGCAAAGGGCCAGAAGCCAGGGACTGAAACCACGAGCCACAATAAACCTTTATTCCTTTAAGTTGGTTTACCTCAAGTAGTGTGCCATAGCACGGAAAGCTGACTCTCTCGACCCAAACAGCATAGGCTCCTATCAGCCCACAGAGCCCCGAACTGACAGAACCCCGCTCACTCACCACAGTGTAGCCCCCACTCGGCAAGGAATAGAAAGAAAATGAGCCGTCTTCTTTGGAGACTGCGTAGCACAGATAAACCAGGCTCTCGTCAGGGGGCTGGAACCCGGACACTGGGGACACATTGCAGCCCAGGACGTCCTGTGTCAGGGGAAGAAGAGGTTCCTTTTCCATTCCATGTTCCAAGGACCCAAGAGCCACAAACGAGGCCAGGCCAGCTTGTAGAGGTCAATGCATGGGTTTCTCAAGTCAGGGGCTCCATGCAGGCAAATGCAACACAAATCTCTACATCCAGCTTCCGAAGTTAAAAATGGGCAGTCTTCTTAGGAAAAGCGGTTAGGCTTCTCCCCGGCAATAAGAAAGCGGGCCCAGGGTGCCGCAGAGCAACGGGTGTCTGTTAGAACCTGACACGGCCTTGCGGTTCAGTCAACGGAGACGCCGTGTTCTCAGACAACCCGAGTCACAAACCAACCACTGTTGGTGTGTTCGACGGAGGGCGGCCTGCCACGCCCCGTACCCTGGCCTTTCTTCATTTTTCTATGCTTACCTCTTTGTTCACTAAAGAAGAAAAGAGAAGAAACTTCACGCCTTTCATGGGCTCCCCGTCACTGCGGACAGAGCCGGACACGTTGTAGCCAGCCACCACGAGGGGATGGGCCGCGTTAGCATTGGAGTTCGTCACGCGCACCGTGGTGCTCGCCTGGGGAAGGGAGAGGTCTTAGCTTCGCCAGCGCTAAACCCGGACGGCCAGGCACAGTGGCCTGCCATCGCAGCGCTGGGGAGCTGGAGTGGGGAAATGATTGTGAATTTGAGGCCAGCGTGGGTTACAGTCTGAGGCGGTCTCAGAGAGAGATAACAGATACTTTCATAGCGCCCAACAATACAAGGGCGTGTTTCAATTTTTAACTAAAAAGCAGGATGATCACAATAAAATTATAGATACAGTGTCCCTCCAGAGCGTCCCGGAACCCCAGACTCAGGCATCCTCAGGTGCCCAAGTCCCTTTATAAAACGGTGTACTGTGTCCCAGAGGCTATGCACATCCCCCTGAATACTAAACCTCCATTAGTTACCAGGCCCAGCGCAAGGCCATGCTAAACCAGTGGATAATACTTACTGTTGAAGAATCAACAGTAAGAAAAGCCTGCGTATATGTCCAGTCCACAGCTGGTTGAATCTCAGATTGGTTGAAGCAGTGGATGTAGAACCCCCAGCCAAGAGATGTTGGCTGCAGAGAACGATGCAGCTACCGTATGCGCGTGTGTGGGTGCGAGTGTGCACATGCTCTGAGTGCAGGGCGGTGCAGCTACCGTATGCGCGTGTGTAGGTGCACGTGGAGCTCAGTGGACAACCTGAGGTGAAACCCTCGCCTTCCAGCTTGTCTGAGGCAGAGTCTCTTGTGGTTTCAGCTGTGTACGCCAGACAGGCAGGCCTGGGAGGTGAGAGGGATTCTCCTGCCTCGGCTCCCATCTCCCCGAGGAGCACTGGGAGGGCAGACACACCTCCTACAGAGTCATCTCTTTCATGGGTTTGGGTCCCAAACTCAAGCTGTCGGGCTTGCAGAGCGAGCTCTCTACCCAGTGAGAGAGCTCCCGGGCCCTGCAACTTCTTTTTTCTTTGTAAAATGGAATGAAAAGGAGCGCGGTTAAATGGAAGTTACCGCCCACCCGTGTGGGTGGTGACTCTGCAGACGGGTCCCTCTCCAGACTTTCTCTGTTCTCACTCCTTCGTGTTCTTCTCACTGTCCGACTCATTTTAAAATCAGAACTATTTACTTAGGGGGAGCATGCCACAGTGTGCACACTATGGAGGATAACTGGGGGTCTCTCCCTCCACCACCTGGGCCCCTGGGATCGAACTCAGGTCTTTAGGCTTGTCAGCAAGCACGTCAACCCTGAGCCTTTCTACCCTTCAGTCTGTTTTTTAATGAACATGCTATTCTTTCCCTTTTTTGTTGCAGTGTGGCTTCATACAGAATGCAATGTGCTGGAAGCAACAAAGGGGAACAGCAGCCAGCACTGGAGCTTCAGAAGGCAGCCTCCTGTTCAGCAAGGCGACAGTGGGTTTTTACCTTGGCCTCCTGAGGGGTCATCTCCTGAAAGCCCTTTGCTACTGCTGGACCTCATCATGCTTGTTGCTACCATGGTCTCCCTGTTTCTCTTGTGGCATGAAAGTTCTATGGGGTCTCTGACCCCTCCTGGGCAACATTACTGGCACACATAACAATGGTGATGATTTTCTCTCAAGCAATGCCCCTTGGGCAAGCCAGTGCCACTCAGTTGAACTGGTGACTCTACTGAACCTCCAGAAAGAATAGCTAATCAATAACATCAGATTAGGGTGTTTTGCCAAGCTGCTTTGAAACAAGTACCTAGGGAAACGCACTCTTGGTAGCTGAAGTCTTGGTCAGGGATAGGCAAGGAGAACAAAGAAACCCTAACAGCTAGGGCCCAGAAGTTTTGCTATGAAAAACAGCCCCACGATCAAGCAAAAACAAACGAATTACAGTGCCCATTGTTATGTTTGGACTTCCTTGACCATAATTCTGATCTTTTCCTGATTTTACAAGCTGTAAAATTACTGATGGTTTTCATTCGTATGCCTTGGGGACGTAGAGCCATGAAGCACGTAAGTGGAAAGATTCTCCCTTCACCGACGAAAGGTAAAGGACCCTGGACTTGAGGTTCTTTAGTGAACTGCACGTTTGTTTTACTACGATTAACTCTTGCTGGATAGCAATTGAGTTAAGGATAGCTTGACATATACCCATTTCCTAGAAACTGCAAGCGCTGCCTGAAAGCTCAAAGGAACTGGCTGTGAGAAACGTTTAGTTTGCTTGAATTCTTCTGATGTGTAATGGGAAAGCTTTTTTGTGAGAATCTACGTAACTGTAGTGTAGTAACATAAGGGAAATGTTAGAAAACAAAAATTCACGTGGGAAATTTAGTCATGGGTAGGTATGTGAGAATAATGTTTTTAAAACTATGGATCTTGTAATCATTTACTGGGAAAATAGGATCTGTGATTGTACTGTGATTCCTCTCTCATGAGACATTCTATTAAAAGACACGTGAGGCACATGAGGAAAACTAGAGAGCTTGCTTTGACCTGACGAAGGACTCGTGTCTGCTCTCCTCGCCGACGTCACCCTTCCCTTCCATCCCCTGGCCTCCTTGCCAGAGCTGGTCTGGGGGGGTTGTGGGGGCAATCCCCAGAAACTGAGCAATGCCCTGACTAACCCAAACCTGACAGAGACAAAGCCGGAGCCGGAGCCCTGCCCCCTCACGTGGCCAACACCCCGTGGTGCACAGGCGCTGTCCCCATCAGGGGACCGACCATCAGCCTCACTCATAACACTAGGCTTCGCTTTGTATTTTATTTTTATACAAAAGTACTTATATTTTAGAAATAAGCCTTTTATCTGATATTTCAAACATTTATAACCTTTAGATTTTCTTTGGGGGGTTTTGGTGTTTTGTTGTGTTTGAGAGAGGGTCTCGCTCTATAATCAAGGCTGGTCTAGAACTCACTATGTATCCCAGGCTGGCCAAAAACTCACAGCAATCCTCCTGCTTGAGCGCCCAAGCACTAGAACCACAGGTGTGAGCCATCAACCTGGCTCAGGCATTTTTGCAACAGATGCTGCTAACATCTCAACTACTTTTGATTAAAATTTCAAATAGAATTAGTTGAACATTTGAACCAAAAAGGAGACCACTGCTTTTTCTTTCATCGAAATAAGGAGATTTCTCTAGCTCGCGCGCACACCTCACTCACTACATTCAGATGAAGGCGTGCCGCCCATTCTCCCCTTAACTAACACGAGACCGTCTGAGGGATCGCCCTCCCTGAGGGTACACGGACAACAGGCTCTAGATTATTTAGCATATTTTTCTGTTTTAGACAGAAAAAGAAGAACAAAATTCACTGGGAATTTCTGGTGTTGATTTAGCTCAAAACGGTGACAGTGAGTGGCAGAGGACTTCCCGACACTGTCACCTAGAAAAGAAACCACCACCAGAGGCACCCACTGAGGCAGGGGAGTTCCCCTGATAAACACCCGCATCTTCAGCACCCCGGATCTTCAGAGGCATCTGGAGAAACTGTGACTTCATTTCACATCTTAAATTCGTTCCCATATTGTTCCCAAAGTTTAGCAAAACTGGCACAGCCACAGGCGTGGGGCAAAGCTCACCTCCTTCAGCGCCCAGGTCGGATGAGTTGCGAGGATTTCATAATCTCCAGGAAGAACTTTGAAAAATGCAAACCTGAGAAACACAAAACAGCGTCTCACTTGACCCGAGTTTAAGGCAGGGACTACGTGGGGGTTACCGTGAGCTTCCAATGGCTACTCGATGCGATTCTGTCCAAACCCGCTCACTGAACACTCCCCGTGTGCCAGGAGGCAAGGAAGGCCGCTCCGGGCGCTGCCGGCAAACATGGCCGACACTCCAGCATCATCAGGACTCCTGGCACAAGCTCACAATGGGCCAGCTTCGAGTAGAACGAACAGGAAGGAGACGGGAGGAGAGAAAGGCAGATAAGGCTAAGGAGTGGGGCAGAGTTGTGTGGAAGGAGGAAAGCAAGCCACCAGGCTGAGGCAGACGGCTAATAAAAGATGACACTGAAGCCAGGCATGGCGGCATACACCTGTAATTCGCGTATTCAGGAGGCTGACACAGAGCCTTGAAAACTCAAGGGTAGGAGCTAGAGCGATGTCTCGGCGACGAAGAGCACGGCCTGCTCTTCCAGAGGACCCAGGTTTGGTTCTGTAGCTGTGGATAACTCCAGTTCCAGGGATCGATGCCCTCCTGCACCTCCCACCTGTGCCTGGCACGCCATGCTGCACAGGCAGGCACGCAGACGAGGCCCCCGCACATACACACATAAATTAAAAAGAATTCAAGGGC
This sequence comes from Cricetomys ansorgei, assembly GCA_026225945.1. Lineage (NCBI taxonomy): Eukaryota > Metazoa > Chordata > Mammalia > Rodentia > Nesomyidae > Cricetomys > Cricetomys ansorgei. The sequence goes on along the minus strand of JAMJFZ010002635.1, from coordinate 2,630,652 downwards.
AGCCTGGGCTACAGTGGGACCCTGTCTCCCAAGACAAAACAAAACAAAAGCCAGATGAAGTAGAAGACAACCGATGACGCCACGCGTGCTGCTGTGAGATCGTGAGCTCTGGCTCCTGTACGGACCACTTAGACCTGCTGTGTGCTTCTGAGCAAGGGTAAGGTGCTACCTCCAGTTCTCTCGCAGAGCAACTGTGAGAAGCCATCAGCCAACGAGCAGGATTCTAGAGCCGCAGGCAGCTGAGCCGGGGCTGCAAACACCGCAGTCAGATTCCAAGCAGGCTCAGCCTCCACAGGGCGCCCGCCAATCAGAGGTCAATTCTGGCACAAGGCACTTACTGCAAGCGGCATTAGCACCCTCCCGTGCGTGGGCTGTCGAATGATGCTGGACGGCGCTTACGAACCACTTTGCTACAATAAAGCCGAAGGGGCCACTGGCTTCCGGCGCTGTTCATGCTCGGCCTTTCCACTCACAGTGGCCACACACGTCCTGAGCACTGCTGAGACAGTGCAGGTCAAAGGGCTCAGGAAGATTACCATGTTTCAGGGTAAGGTCTGCACAACTACGGCTGGGGCATCCCTCGTGTGAACATCAGCAGTCCAAAATCCAGAGCTTCAGAGTACCGATATTAGGCCACAAAGTGGAAAATTCTATACCATGACAGTGTTTCGTGTAATGATTTGTTTAAAATTCTGTGCGGGTACTCTCAGCCTGCGTGCCTAAGGTGCGCACCTGTGGGTCCCTCCCTGAAGGTGCATGTGTTGAAGTCCTGCTTCCCCGGGCAGCGCTCCGGGCGGGGCTCTGGGAAGTGAATGGGTTTGGCCTATCAACAGATCAGCCTGTTGATGGATTCAGGATGAACTACTGGGAGGTGGTGGGGACCATGGAGGGGGGAGGTCTCACTGCAGGAAGTGTGTCACTGGGGCAGGGGTGGGGTCTCACTGCAGGAAATGCCACTGGGGTAGGGGCGGGGTCTCACTGCAGGAAATGCCACTGGGGTAGGGGGGTGGGACCTCACTGCAGGAAGTGTGTCACTGGAGTAGGGGAGGGGCCTCACTGCAGGAAGTGTGTCACTGGGATGGGGCGGGGCCTCACTGCAGGAAGTGTGTCACAGGGATGGGGGCAGGGCCTCACTGCAGGAATTGTGTCACTGGGGTAGGGGGTGGAGTCTCACTGCAAGAAGTGTGTCACAGGGATAGGGGGCGGGGCCTCACTGCAGGAAGTGTGTCACAGGGATGGGGGCAGGGCCTCACTGCAGGAATTGTGTCACTGGGGTAGGGGGTGGAGTCTCACTGCAAGAAGTGTGTCACAGGGATAGGGGGCGGGGCCTCACTGCAGGAAGTGTGTCACAGGGATGGGGGTAGGGCCTCACTGCAGAAAGTGTGTCACAGGGATAGGGGGTGGAGTCTCACTGCAGGAAGTGTGTCACTGGGGTAGGGGGTGGAGTCTCACTGCAGAAAGTGTGTCACTGGGATGGGGCGGGGCCTCACTGCAGGAAGTGTGTCACAGGGGTAGGGTGTGGAGTCTCACTGCAGGAAGTGTGTCACTGGGGCAGGGGCGGGGTCTCACTGCAGGAAATGCCACTGGGGTAGGGGCAGGGTCTCACTGCAGGAAATGCCACTGGGGTAGGGGGGTGGGACCTCACTGCAGGAAGTGTGTCACTGGAGTAGGGGAGGGGCCTCACTGCAAGAAGTGTGTCACAGGGATGGGGTGGGGCCTCACTGCAGGAAGTATGTCACTGGGGTAGGGGGTGGAGTCTCACTGCAGGAAGTGTGTCACTGGAGCAGGGGCGGGGTCTCACTGCAGGAAATGCCACTGGGGTAGGGTGTGGAGTCTCACTGCAGGAAGTGTGTCACAGGGATAGGGGGCGGGGCCTCACTGCAGGAAGTGTGTCACTGGGGTAGGGGGTGGAGTCTCACTGCAGGAAGTGTGTCACTGGGGTAGGGGACCCAGAAATATGAAGGCTAAGTGACCACAGTCTGAAACCACGAGCCAAATAGAGCCTCCCTCCATCGGTTGTATGAGAAACTAACACATTGCATGAATGAAAACACTCCAAATTCTGGAAAACCCCACATCCGAGGCCCTTCTGGTCCCCAGAACTGGCTGAGAGATCTCTCAACCTGGGCTGGCCAGGAAGAAGCACAGCCCCATGTTCCGCCAGATCAGGACCAGGCACCAATGGAGGAGAAACGATCAACAACAGTAACTTTGAAGTTGAATAACACACTAGAAGCTGACTGTCAACTTCAGTTACCCTTTGGTTGGGTTCCGTGTACTGAAGTAACAATGCTTTGAATGTTTCCAAAAGCATCAGCCCCAGTCATTTTGGTATTAATCCCAACACACATGCTAACAGTTACAGCTGGACTCTCACTGCACAACTCAACTAAACATCCCTTTAAATTTCATTCCGAAGGACACCATCAGGTCCAAATATCAAATGGCGTCTATGTAAATGATAAAATGCTGTCTTAATCCTAACAATGTTAACCTGCATTCAGCAAACATTTATTAAGCACCAAGCTGGACGATCAGAAACAATTATTAGTTAATAATTATTAATAACTAATCATTAATAATATCAATTATTATTATTATTAATCTTCCCAGTAACCTCTCCGATTACCTTCATCTACAAATTAGAAAAACAAAGCACAGAGAGGTAACATAACTTGTCCCAGGTCAGAGCAGATGGAGGCACCCTGGTTCCAACCCAGGCTTACTGAGCTCCAAACCAACCCCTAAGGCTTACTGCAGGCCAGGCCTGGAGCACTGTCTTTACAGACAGTGGCTGACAACCACCCTCCCTTGCACAGTGGGTCAGATAACCTCTCTCCAAGAGGAACCTGGGTTCTGAAAGCGTGAACTTGCTTCAGAGGCCAAGTCAGGATCTGAGCCCAGGCCCCTCGGCCGGAAGCTCCCCATCGAGCACGGCCTGCTAGCTGCCAGACGCACCACTTACTTTCCACCAGGCTGGGTGACCGTGGACTGGATCTTCGCCTCGGTGCCCGTGCTTCGCAGAGACACCTGAACTCCCGCGGGGCCCAGGGGCTGCCCTTTGCTGAGGACCTGTGGGAAGGGGGACATGAGGGCCCAGTGGGCAGCTCGGCCGGCCAAGACCCCGCTCCAAACAGTTCTTCCTCACGCTCCTGCCCCACACAAGTGGCATCTGAAACATTTTTCCTTGGGTCAAGGGACTCCTAGGAGAGGATGTGTGGGGGACCCCTGTGGAGGGCTGGGAGGAGAGGGAACAGCGACAGTAAACTACACCCCGAATCTGAAAGACAGAACGCGTATCACAATGGGGCTGGAGGCTGCTCGGCAGCCGGTAGAGAACACACACCGTCCTGACAGGCCTGGAGCTCGGTTCCCAGCACCCACACCGGGCAGCTCGTAACGGCCGCAACTCCGGCTCCAGAGGCACCTGACGCCTCTGCCCTCCAAGGACACCTGCACTCACATACACACATCCAACACACTAAAAATAAGAAAAATGTACCGCTGTTTTACACATCTCTAAGAAAGAAAAACTATTCAAGACTCCGTCTTCCAGTAAGAAACCCACACAAGACAGAGCCGAGGGCTCACTCTTAACACGCAGAGTACTTGTAAGTCCACACGCGTGTGCCCCAGCAGCACAGAGACCTCATCTCCACTTGGGAAGAATGAGAGCTCTAATGTGAATGGAGTTGGAAGCAGACACTCACAAGCTCCTCCCCAGAGTGGTTCCTAGGGAAGGAGGGAAAAGACACAAGCCCCTCCCGCCTCCGGCAGGAGCCTCCCTGGACAGAGCTGACCCTGGCTCACACGCAGCAAGCACAGCTACTCAGGTCCCAGGCACGTGCCCCTCCCTTTCTGCACCCCCAGCAAAGGCCACTCCCCACACTCAGGCCGACTCCTAACAGGGCTCCCGGCTGCCGCACACCACAGACCCCTGAGGCTCACTGTGGGTAACCTGTGGGCGTGAGAACCCCACTTCTGTAAGGCTGAGAGGAGGTGCCACACGAAAGAGCACCGTAGGGAAGAGCAGACAGAGCCTGGAGCCAAACCTTTCCGTTCACGGAGAAGCCTGTGAACACGAAGTTGATGTCCCCGCCCTTTGTGCAGATATCGCTCACACCATCCACGTGCAGCTCCACGTTGGTTGGCTCTGGAGGAACATCGAAAGGAGGGATAGGGACAAGGCAGCGTGAGTGCTCGGGACACATCTTCCAGCCAGGCCCGTGTGCGTGTGCGTGGTGCATGCTCCTGTGGGTGTGTGCACGTGCAGAGGAGGCGAGATGTCCATGTGGGCCGTGTTCCACTACAGCGTCCCACCTTACTTTTGAGGCGGGGTCTCACTGAATCCGGACTTACCGATTTGCCTGCTGACTGGCCTGTGGCCCAGGGACCCTCTTGTCTCTGCCCCAGCTCTAGGCTACGGATACACGCCACCGTGCTTGGCTCTGACGTGAATCTGAACTCAGATCCTCGGGTTTACACAAGAAGCACATTACCAGCCTAGCCATTCCCCAGACCCAAAGCGTTCGCTGTGGACCAGGTCCTGAGCCTCGCGTGCATTCAGTTCCTCGGAGATACAAGAGTTTACTGAGTAAAAACTGAGCCATGAAAAGGTTCAAGGACCACAGGGCACGTGACAGAGCTCCAATCTGATCTCGCACACTGGCTCCAGATCTAAAGAGGACTCCGAGGCAACAGGAACCACGGGGGGGGGGGGGGGGGGGGGAGACACACGAGCAATGCAGGCTTGGGGCACAATGACAAAAGGAAGAGGCAGTCCTGATGCAACTTTACACCCGCTGACACGCACGCGTGCATGGCGGGAGTGAGGGACACACAGGTGTGCACACGATGCTCATGGAGCGCTGCCCTCAGCTGCCAGGTGCCCGTTCACACCACGGTGGACAGCGCCTCACGCCCGTCCGTCTCTGTACAGCAAGCTGGGCCCTGCCGAATTGGTAAGCTCCAGGTTCAGTGAGACACACTGTCTCAAAAACTGAGGTGGGAATGACCGACAAAGACACCGATCTCAGCCTCCAGCCTCCGCACACACATACATGTGCGCCCTCATACACGTGCACACACCCACACCTGCACTCACACGCACGCACGGAAAGAGGTGTGTGGTGGGGGGGTGTCCTGGTTGGTTTTTGTCAACTTGACAGAAACCTAGACATATCTGGGAATCTTAACTGAGAAACTACCTCCATCAGGCTGGCTGTGGGTGAGTCTGTAGAGCATTTTCGTGATAAACAGCTGGTGCGGGAGGACCCGGCCCACTGGGGTGATGCCACCCCCGGGCAGGCGGTCTTGGTGTGCTCGAGAAAGCCGGCTGAAGAGCCACGGAGAACGAGCTTCTGTACAGATTTCCCTCCGTGGTCTCTGCTTTGCTTCAGTTCGAGCCCCGGTCCTGCCCTGACGCCCCTCAGTGGTAAGAGCGCTGACCTCGGAGTGTGAGCCGAAATAAACCCTTTCCTCCCCAGGCTGCTTTGGGTCACGGTGCTCTGTCACAGCAGTAGAAACCCTAACTAAGGCACACACGTACACCCGCGGAAAGAATTGCATGCGGCAGAGGAAATGACCGAGAGCCACACGTGATAAAGATGGGTGTCGGAACAACACTGAAAGAAACCAGACAGGAAAGCAGCCTGTATGATCTCACCTAGCGCAATGCACCTACACAGAGTGTGGGGACTCAGGCTCTATCTCAGCTACCTGAGAGGCTGAGGCAGGAGGATTAAAAGATCAGGGCCTGCCTGGATAACAGAGAATTCAAGGTCAGCCTGGACAACTAACAGCAGCCTGTATGAAAATGAAAAAGTACAAAAAGCAAAAATGTTAAAAAAAAAAAAAAAAAGGGCTGGAGACATCACATATGAAGTCCCCTGGGTTCAACCCTTAACACAGAAAGAAAGAAACAGAGCACCTGTCACTCTCGGGAGCGAGGACAGGGTCACATGTGGTGCTGCGGGAGGTTAGTGAGCGGTGCGGTGAGCTAAAGAAGAGGAAAACCTGGGTGACTCTGTAACATTCACTGCTCGTAGCTGGAAGGATGGCTCAATAGGAAGCCCAGGCTGGAGGGGGGCAGACACAGGAAGCCAGGTTAGTGACCTCTGCTCCCAGGCTGGCCTGAGCTACACAGTGAGACCTAAAAACACAAATAGCCCTGGTCCTGGGACAGGAAGAAGGCCCCGGTTCTTGTGTCTAGACTGCATCATGAACTGAAGCTGCCAAGGCAGCTAGAAAGAGGTACATGCCAGGAAGGACGCCTTTTTAAGAAGGGTGACCGTGTACACTGTGGCTTCCTCAAAGTGCCCCGTTACTGGGCTCACTTACCAAAACTCCAGCCCAGGGGAGGCTCGATCTTCAGGATGAAATCCCCCTACAAGGAAAGCCAGGAAAGGTAAGCAGGAGACCTGAAGGCCTGGGTGGACAGACTGCAGTGTGATCGTCTCACCAAAAACAACCATCTGAAATAAAACCCTACACCAGGCTCTTCCGAATGGTGCCATCTGCATTCCCTTCCAGGGGCAGGCGGCTGAAGCGTACGCACAGACATTTTCATAACCGCCATGTGGAAGCCCCTGTGAGTTCTAAAGGCTTGGGCTGGCAAGCTGTCACAGCGGATAAGGAGCTTGCTGTGTATGCCTGATGACCTGAGTTCAATCCACCGAACACACAAAAGGGTAGAAGGAGAGACCTGAGTCCCAAAGGTTGTCCTCTGACCCCCCCCCCCCCACACACACACACACACTCACTCACACACATGCCATGGCGGGCAGGCCCGTGCCCACTTCTACCCCCCTACACGCAAAATAGCAAATGTTTTTTAAATAATTTTTTAAAAGAAAACACAAGAGTCTCTGAGGTCTGAGTCTCTAGATCCTGGCACACGCGACACTTGGCGTAAACTGTGCGGCGCTAAGAGCTGTCCGGCTCACTCCTGTCCCCTTCTCCCTAAGTTGCCTGCAGCATCCCCGCCATGGTTGTGCCGGCTAAATGGGGACATTGCCAAATGTGCCAGAGACAGGCAGTCCCGCTGAGCCCGCTCGAGCGCTGGAAATCTGAATTCCACTGATCATTCCAATAATTCCAAGTGAGTGTTTTCACGCGAGGGAAGGCCGAGTTCCTGGTCACCACAGGCACTTAGGCACGCTAATTACTTCCTATCATAAACGCCACTCATGGAAGCTGAGTTTCCTGCCTCTTACCTTATCGTACAAGGGGATCATAAAGTAGCCGTTGTTAGGAGCACAGTCCGTCTGATATTTCAAAGTCCCATGCTTGGTGTACAACTTTACCTGGAAAGCAAGGGAAGAAAATGAAAGTCTTATTACTGGCTTAGAGTTAGTTACCACATGACGCCTGTATGCAGTCTGCTGGCCCATGTCAGCTGAGCACCTACCTCGGGCTAGCTGCTAAAACAGAGGCAAAGAAGACTGAAACCCCAAAATAATGTTGTTTTGTTTCTAAACCATCTTCAGCCTATCCCCAAAGTCTTGGTTTCTGGAGCTTTTCGGTTTGCTTCAGTAGCTGCCTCTATTTTGCTTATGTAAATTTCTGAGTCTAAAACGTTCTGATTTTGCTATCAGCAAGGCATTTATGAAAATCAAGATTCCCAAGCCAGCAAAGTGCTCAACAGGCTGTGGCACTTCCTGCCCAGGCCTGGAGACCGGAGCCAGTCCCTAGAACCCACATTGAGGTCGGTCAGCCTCACACACAGCAGGCACCAACACACAACAATGTATGTTTTTAAATCCAGGGTTGTCCATCCCAGCACTCCAGAGGTGAGGGCAAGTCGGGATGCAGATTCTGGAGGTACCCCAAAGACTGCCCCGGAAGGTCTGGGATGAGGGCCTGGGCCTGCATTATTAGCCCTGAGTGATTCTAGGTACACAGAGGAGACCTAAAACCCTTCACTGTCATCCTCGGAACAAAGACTGATGTGAAAGACACCCAAGCACCTGCTCCCCTCAAGGCTGGCTCCAAGGGCGGTGTTCCAGGCCTCTGCACACAACCACTCAGCTCAAGGCACAAAGCCAGTGTCTCTCTTACACTGGGTGACCTTGACAAAGTCCCAGACCCCCAGAGGTTGAGCTTCTTCGCGGGTAAAAAGAGATGTCTTGCTTCAGGATGGCAGCGCGTACTCACAGCAGTGTGGTAAGCACCAGACAGAGCGCAGGAAGAGCACTCTCTTTAATACTGCTCAGAAGGAAAATGCCACTCAGCACCGTCAGCCAGACGCACACCAGAAGGCGACAGGTGAACTCCCTGAGCTGGTCTGCCTGGCTCGGTGACTGAGTCTCAGTGTCCCAGTCTGAAGGGACACATCCGGGTCAGACGACATCAAAGAGCCTGACCTCTAAAATAGGAAGGTTGGGGGTGGAGAGCAGCTGAGCAGTTAAGAGCACCTGTAGCTCTTGCAGAGACCAGAGTTCATTCCCAGCTTTAGGGGATCCAGGGCCCTCTTCCGGCCCCCCCAGACACTGCACTCACGTGTCAGCTACATACACAAACACACAAATACATTTAAAAAAAAAAAAATCTATGCAAAACTACAGAGAGGATCGAATGGAGTCTTAGAAAACACATAAGCAGCCAGGCCCCAGTGCACACTTTACAAGGGGCTTAGTACTAGTGTGTGTGTGTGTGTGTGTGTGTGTGTGTGTGTGTAAGCCAAAGAACAACTTCAGGTGCCACTCCTTAGGAGCTGTCCGCCTTGTTGAGACAGAATCTCTCGAAGGCCTGGAACTCACCTGGTGGGCGAGGCTGACCTTCTTTAGTCACACAGGGTCTGGGGCTGGAACTCGGGTCCCTATACTACAGCAAACACTTCGCTGACTGAAACCGCCCCAGTCCCAGAACCCAGTTTTGATGTGAATTCGGATTGCTCAACTACTAGAACCTGTAATTTTCTAAAGACTTATTTACTTTTATGCATATGGGTGTTTTCCATAGATGTCTATACACCGGAAGAGGGTGTCGGATCCCCTGGCACTGGGGGCCCCAGATGGTTGTAAATCATCGCGGGGGTCAGAGCTGACCCTGGTCTTCTCCGAGAGCAGCCAGTACTCTTGCCACGGAACCATCGCTCTCCAGCACCTGCAGATCTTTTTAGCTGTGCAGGCTACTGTTAAAGGACAGAGTGAGGCCCAGGGCTTGGTCTGGTCCATTTACTGTACTGCGATCCCCCATCTGGGACAGCCAACAACTCTGGGACTCAGTACACAGTTGTTGAAGGAGGGCACCTCAGGCAGAAGCAGACAGAGGGAAGAAAGCTGGAGAGTGACAGGAGAGCAGCCATGGCTGTCCAGCCCCTGCAGGCCAAGCATGTGGGAGGCTCGGGCAGGAGGATTGGGAGTTCCAGACTGCCTGGACACGTCTCAAAAGGAAAGAGAGAGAAAGAGAAAGAGAGAGAGAAGAAGGAGGAGGAGGAAGAGGAGGGAAAGAGGAGGAAAAACTGTGAAATACCCAGATTACTTATGCGCTATAAAATACATTATATCGGTAAACTGTCACACGCTGTCTGAGAAGCTGGTTCTGCAAGCAGTGTCGCCCCTTCTCCGTTTCAGACCTACGCATGTCTGTCCCAAAGTGTCCTCAAGGACTGGCCCCGACCCTGTGACGGGGAGGGAAGAGAACAGCAGAACACCCCGAGAGTAAAACACCTCACCACTGCGCACGGCTGGAAGGAGAGCCCTTCCCGACAGACGTTACTACTGTTAGGATCAAAGGGCCTGGGGAAGCCACGGGTTCAGCCGTGGGAAGCTCAAACACGGAGGGAAAGCTCATCAGGACTCCAGCTGAGGCCTCAACGTACCCAGTCGGTTTTTGCTGGATGATTGGATGGTTGTTACTTGTTCCTTACGTTGTTATTTATGTGGAAGCCTCACCTGAGGGGACGCTGCTCTGTCCAGGACATTCCGTGTTGAGGAACTGATTTCCTCAGTCAGTTTCTGACCGATGTTTTGAGCGTTCAATGTAATGATGCCTTGCTATCTGTATATCTGTATTTGAATGAAGTCCATTCAATCCAAATCAAAAGCATGGCCACTAGGCTTCCCTCGCTGGACCACATAGTATGCCTCTTTTGTAAAGGGCAGATCAGAAGAGGACAGCATGAATCTACGTGGAGATTGCATACGTGAAATGTCTGATGTCGTAAGCACAGATTACAAAAGGATGCGTTGCTCCAAACATGTGGACAAGGAGCCCTAGGGCTTGAGGAACCCAGTGGCACTGTGGGCCACTCTCTGCTCTCTTAACCCCTGTTAGTGCTTGGGGGTGAGGGCACCCCTAGCTGCTCTCTCCTTCCTCCCAAAGCTGCAGGAAGCTACAAGTTAAAAAGCCTTCCCAGCAGCGTCTGAGACACCCAATGCTACAAAGCCAGGAGGCAGAACCGGCACCTGGTTAACATGTCCCCAGCAGTTCCCAGGAAGTGGGAAGAACGAGCCAGGGCATACTCCTGTTATCCAGGACTTTGGAAGTGGAGGCAAGAGGGTCCAGAGTTCAAAGCCAGCCTTGGGTATATTGTGAGTTGGAGGCCAGCTCGAACTATCTCAAAAAAAAAAAAAATTAGAAAATAAAACATAAATCAGTCAACCGGGTGGAGGGGCAGCATGCAGAAAGCCTGGTATAGGCGGCGGCAACTGGTTCTCAGCATTAGTAAGTCATGCTTCTGGGTTCTATGGCTTCTAACACCATCTTACGGTACAGGCTGAGGTCTGGATAAAGGCCAGGACAAAGGGATATCAGGGTGGGGGCTTCTGACCTTTTCCCCCTCCCCCCTAAGTGACAAGCTGCAGGTGGCCACCGCCAGCACCGGGGCAGCTCTATGGGGCCTCGGATGCCCCTCCCTTTGGCACCTCCGTATTTCTCCTCACGGCCACCTGTTACTACCTCTTCCCGTCTCCCTCTCTCCTCTGGCCAGCCTCCTTGGGAAAACCAGGCCTAACTCTCTCCCCGGTCCCCTGTGCCTACTTCTGCCCATCCATCCCCCTTCTTCTCACAGGCTTTCTGGGTCAGAAACCCACTGGGCTAATAATCATTTCCCAGAAAACTAGCTTGAGAAATCTCTAGCGTAATCCCAACAACTGCACAGGGAGGCTGGCACTCTCCGCTTTGACAAGGACAGGAATGGAGGAGACCAGGCTTCGCAGCCCCAGAGGGTGCTTTATACCGCTCCAGGTCAGGAGTCAGCGCTAGGACTCGATCCCCTTTACACGCACCCCAGGGAGGACGGAGGCGCTATGGGTCCGACAGCCGGGGTTTGGAGTACGGAGAGTGACACGTGTGGTTTCCAGGCTCTGCAATATGGGCTGCTGGGCAGACCTGAGTTCAGGGGTCTCGGTCGCGGGAGCCGGGGTCCAGCAGGCCCTCTCCGCCCCCGCCCCTCGGTGCGGCTGGGGAAGGTGCGGAGCAGCCCGGAGCCCGGCCCCGCGCGGCGGCTCACCTCGATGAGCGAGTAGTTGATCTCCACGTCCGACTTCACGAAGCCCCCGCAGCCTACCACGATGTCCTCGGAGCCGATCGCCCGCCCCGCGCCGCTCAGCAGCAGCAGCAGCAGCAGCGGCGGCGCCGCGGCTGCCCGGCCCGCACGCATGGCCCGGCCTCCGCGTGCCTACCCTCCGCAGCCCGCCCGGTCCCGCCCCTCACACCGCACGCAGCCGGCTCCTCTTCTTCCTCCTCCTCGCCCGGCTGACAAGCCCAGGCCCCGCCCAGGCGCCGCTCTGCGCAGGCGCGCCGAGGCCCTGAGCCCACGCCCCCAAGGAAAGCTGCCTTGACACGCGCGGAGAGTCGCAGCCGCTGGCGCCCCTGGCGGCCTGGAGGACTCCACGCAGCCTCTGGGGGGGAGTGGCCCAGTCTTCCACTTCCGATTCAGTGCTTCTGTTGTTGACGTATTCGACGGGTCCCAGATCTTTTGACTCACGTATTTCACAAGTCAGATGTAATTTCAGTAGCCCTTTAGGAATCTGTTATTTGGTTTTCCTTCCTACACCCCCACACACAGACACACACACTTGTCACCGTGCTTAATTCTATATTAAAACCTTGTCTGAACCAGACAGGTTCAAGGCCAGCCTGAGCTACAAGAACAAGTTCAAAGCCAACCTGAACAATTTTAGACGGTGTTTGAAAATAAGATGTTTATGGAAATGAGATATTTAAAAGGGCAGGGGTCGTTGCTGGGTGCACGCCTCGCAAGGCCCTGAGATCCACTCTCCAGCATGAGCACGCATACAAGTTGAATGTAGCTTATAATCAATCTGAACTCAGGGGGCTGAGGCAGGAGGATTGATTTCTAGGCCAGCTTCCCTTACACGGGGTATCTAGAGTCATGGGTTGGGGGAGGGGTGTCCTGGGTTGATGGTACAGTCAGTAAAGTGTTTGCCTTGCAATCATTTGATCCCCAGAACCATGCCAGGCGTGGTGGCCGGCACTAGCAACCTCAGCACTGGACAGGTAGGGACAGAGTCTAATGCAGTTTTTAGAACAGTGGGAGGCCCCGTCTCCAAGGGCGTAGACCACCTTCTGGTCCTCACGTGCATGTGTACACCTGTGAGTGAAAGTTCCTGCCAGGAAGCCTTCTGGAGAGACTGGCTGGTGAGAATCTCAGCACTGTGGACAGACTGGAATGCTGCTGGTCCAGAAGCTAATACCTTGTCTTGGACTAAGTTCTGGCCCCCGGAACAGCCACACAACCCCCTGCACCCTCCCCCTCCCTGTGTTGAAACTACCATTTTATGACAACAGAGGAAAATGTTTTAGAATCTATTGATTCTGACAATGGTAGAAGCAGGCAACTCGCTTTACCAATCCCAAAGCTAGGAAAACCATGAGACAGCATCTTGGGCCTATAGGAGAGCCTCCTGCACCGTGCTGGACCCGCCTCTCTGACGTACTTCAATCGATGTGCTTTAAACTTGATTTATGATTTTCTCTGTTCTGTAAAACTGTTGTTTGTGATGAAATCCTCCCACCACAGCCGTGGCTGCTCCGCCTGGGGGATGGCGCCGCCCGTGGTTTCACCGTCTCAAGGCCTAGCAGCCACGCCAGGAACACGGCTTTACCGCATCTCTCCTGCCTTAGGAGTTGCTCTGTTAGACTACCCAGGAACGCACAAAGGAACCCCCGGACACTCGTCAGAGGGAGTCTCTCTTTAATGCAGGGTTAGGGTACGCTTATAGGGACCCAGGCAGGGGAGGAGCCAGTGACCCCGAGAATGCCCATTGGTTAGGACAAGGATGTAGGGAGTGACCTCATCTGCTATGGAGTTTGAGCCTGTGTTTCTGGCCTGCAGGGCAGACAAAGCATCTTTGCTTCAGTGAAGCAGGCAGTGTTCATATCCGATAATTTAGCTGGGTTTAGGCCAGGACCAAGGTGTGGAGCAGCGAACACCTGCTATTTTCAAATCCTAGGGGCAATGCGGGGTTCAAAAGCCAGCTTCAACACACTCTCAGCCCTTGGGCAGTCCCACATAAAACTATGAAAGTTTCGTGAAATGGCTTCCGTGTTGAAGGACGGAATTGTGGGTAACCTACATCTGTGCTCCTGGGCCATGGCTCAGAGTAGCTCCAGAATAAAGCTGTCTCCTGTTCCCTTTCAGACGAGAACTGTGGTTTTCTATTGTCAATGATGCTGCTGTTGGTTTTGAGACTTATCTCACTGGGTAGCCCTGGTTGGCCTCACACTCATTGAGATCCCCCTGCCTCTGCCTCCTGAGTGCTGGGATTAAAGGCATAACCTACCTAACTGGCTAAATGATGTTTTCTTAAGCAAAACATATTATTCAAGTCTATAATAACATTAAAGAAAATATTTACATTTTATTTTGATCTCAATTCTAACACGTGTGTGGAAACATTTTGAGGGTGGTTTTTTTTTTTTTTCCTCTCTCATAAGCCTGTGATTCATCCAGTTGACTTTACTTTGAATTCATTCTCTCAATGAATTCATACGCATTGAATAAATAAATGTAATCTTTTTTTTTTTTTTTAATGCCAAGAAATAAAGCCGCTTCAGGCTGGAACGGTGCCTGGGGCAGGGTGGGGGAAGCGGGGGAGGCCAGCACTTACAGGGAGAAGGGGCCGTGTCTTCCGGTGCTTTTCCATCAGCTACCACCAAAGCTGTCTCAAATAAGCGGACACAACGTGAATGCTCACCGACACCAGACTTGCCACACACAGCTTCTAGATACAGCCGGGATTTTTTGAGGATTCATGCCCCCAGAGGGCTCCCTGGAAGACAGCCAAAGCGATACTGTACGCCGTATGGTGGCCATGGGCAACCCCAAGCGATGGAGCAAAGCCAATCTGGAGAGCCCATCCTGCCTGGGCCCTGCCAAAGACAGGCTACGGGGAAGAGATGGGAGCAAGGCCAGGGAAGTGACCTGGTGGGGACTGGGCAGAGATCTGCATTCCTCCCCGACTGGAGCCGAGCACCTGTGTCCGTTTTCCATCCCTATCTTGGAAGGAGTACAAGCTCACGAGACAAAGAGAAAACTCAAAAGGAAACTGGGGTTCCCCGTGTCCTGTTTTAGTATAACTCCAACTTTATACCTGTGCATACAGGACAAGGCTGCACAGAGTCACTTGTCTGTCTGTCCGTCTGTCTGTCTGGCAACGCTGGAGCAGAACGCACACTAGGCAAATGTTCCACCCTGAGCCAGACCCCTTGCTTTAAGGCTCCGGGGACTGGAAGAAAATGACCTTCTTCTCCACGTCCCTGTCTAAGGTTCACTTTCTTTTTCCTCAAAAATATCATCTGCCGTGTGTGCTGTAATCCGTTTCATAGTATTGAGAGGCCATATTTCCATATTGGTGTATGTTTGCAGTAGCCGACGGGCTGAATGACGGTATCGGTGCTACTAATAAATGACTAGCTTATTGATTGATGGCTGTGTGACTTGAACTGTGCTTAAACTATTTTAAGGGTTGTTTGATTTTTGATTATTTGTATGGGGGGTGGGGTTTGGGGCTGTGCGTGTGATTATGAATGCCCTGGGCCTGGAGTTGCAGGTGCTTGTGAGCCACTGGAAGTGGATGCTGAGAACTCAACTCCTGTCCTCTGCAAAAGCAGAGCACGCTTGCTTTTAGCGCCTGAGCCACCTCTCCAGCTCAGGCCGGTTTATGATGGTCCCTGCACTCAGGAGGCTGAGGCATTAGGGACTTGAGTTGGAGGCTAGCTCAGGGACTTGAGTTGGAGGCTAGCTCGTACTCCGTAGTGAGACTCCATCTCTAAAACATATAAATAAATAGAAGAACAAATACGCACATGAATAAATATTTTTAAAAGTAAGATTCCTTACATCCTTCCAGCTCCTGCGGCTAAGCGTCCGCCCCCAGGGGCTGGACGGCTCTTTCCTCGGGGTGAAGGAAGTTTGGAAGAGACTTCTCACAGAGAGGAAGCATGGAGGTGTCCCGGCACATTTCGGGGTTGCGGAGTCCTCTCCCCACGCACACGCCTCACCTCTGTGTGCGCCTGGACCTTGCCCCTGGACCTCGCTCCTCAGCTCCAATCCCAGACAAACCCGCCCCGCCACGCCTCTTCCCCGGCTGGAGCGGGGCTCCGAGGCTGCTCTGGGACAGACACACGCGGGGGTCGGTAGACGGAGGGCGCCCGATGGCCGCACCCGGAGAGCCCTGCGCCGGCCGGAGGGTGAGTCCCATCTGCCTCACCCCTTCCCCGGGTCCAAAGATAACTCGAGCTACTGGGAAAGGCGCTACCCCACCCCCACGTTCTCGACCTCGGGAAGCCATAGGGCCACTGAGCAGTGCAGACAGATAGAGACCCTGTCTCCAAACCGGGCCCCTGTAGAGCCCAGCAGGGTTTGAGACCTGCCAGCCACTGGTGACTTTGATTCTTATTTGCATACCCACACATACCCTGCTCCAGGGCCTGGAGTCCAGCAGGTCAGGGCGAAATTAGCAGTAAAGAGCAGATGTTTACAGAGGGCTTGTTGGGTGCTTAGCACGTGCTGTGAGCTCAACAGCTATTAGGCTGCTTTCCTGGCAGCTGTACAGGAAGATTCTACTATCCCTCCTTGACAGAGAAAGGCTCAGTTGGCTAGGCCACTTCCTGTTTGTGTGGGTGCAAACGGGGCTGCTCCCTTTTGGTACTTCAGTCTACTAGTCTATAAAATGGGGACAGTAGCACCTAACTACCACCAGAGTTCTAATATAAAGAGTAACAGCCAAACAAGACAAAGTGTGCCTCATCTGTAAGCCGGGCACCAGATGTAAGCTGAGGCCCAGGGGATCACAAGTTCAAAGCCAGCCTGGACAAACTAGAGAGCCTAGCCCTCTGGGTTCAAACCCCAGCCCCACTGCCTCCTAACTGAGCAGCATTAGGCAGGTTTCTACCGTCTCTGGGCCTCTACTCCCCGACAAGCTAAGTCAGTATGACTTCGTCTGCCTTGCGGAGTTGACGCTAGGATGAAAGAGCTGAAAATTAAAAGGTACAAGAGAGAGGCCTTGAAATATTGTCATGTCATGTCTGCCCCACAGGCAGGCGAGATCAGGACCCGGGTGGCTGCCATTCTAACGGTGTCCCTGATGTTCTATCCAGGTCTGGAACCGGACAGAGGAGGAGCCTGTGGCCCATCGCTTGCTCAGCCTGTGTTTCCTGAGGACAGCGGGGAGCTGGGCGCCCCCCATGTACCTCTGGGTCCTCGGCCCCATCTACCTCTTCTACATCCATCGCCATGGCAGGTGCTACCTCCGGATGTCCCGCCTCTTCAAAGTCAAAATGGTAGCCACGGGGAGCCTGGATCCAGGGAGCAGGAAGGGTAGCGGGGCTGGGGGACAGGCTGGAACCTGGCAGAGACAAACCCCCAACCTTACCCTATCAGCAAGAGCATAGGACAGAGGCAAGAAGGAGAGCGTTAACCAAACAGGTCGATAGTGAAGAGGGGCAGAGGTAAACCTGGGGCCAAAGTCCTCTCCAACAGATTTGTGATTGTGCGGATCCACACACACACTCCAGACACAGAGCACACAGCTACAATGCTCCGGCATTTCTGTTTACTGTGGGTACTTTACAGGTACAAACGGTCATTCTAGAGCCGCACGAAGACGAGTCTTTTTATAACTCTAGCAGGTGTTTTGTTTGTGTGTTTTGGCCTTTTCTTAGAACAGGGTCTCCCATAGCCCAGGCTGGCTTCGAACTCACTATGTAGCTAAGGATGGCCTTGAACTCCTAACCCTGCTGCCTCCCCTTCCAATTGCTGGTATTACACTGAGCGCCACGGCACCCCTTCCTTACATCGGGGCAGACCCAGAGCCTCCACGGGGCATGCCCCGCTGCTGAGCCAAACGCCCGAACAACCCAGGCTTGACTTCCTTTCTCCTCTCTGGTAGTCCAGCTGAACATTAATTTTTAATTGAAAGTAATTGTTTCAGCATTTTCTGATAATGCTGACATGTCAGGTATGAGCCTCTCCACCCGTCCTCCTTGGAGCCGTCCCCGCAGCCCTGCCCCTCTCCTGGACTAGTGGAGACCGAAACCGACTCTACACATGAGCACGCCGGGCCATAGCCGTTACCACAGACAGACCAGTGGCGTGGGTGGGAAAGGATTCGCCAGGGCAGAAAAAGGCAGAGGTGGAGTTTATTGGGGAAGCTGCGGAACGGCCACAGCAGCGGCTCGCAGAGACAGTGTGGGGGCATCCTAGGGAGCTTTGGGGGGGTCTCTGCAGAGACAATCAGATCGGATCGTGTTATAGCGTCAGGGAGCCAGGGAGCAGCTACCGTTGGGATGGTCTTGCCTCTGAGTGAGAGATGGTTCCGTGTGATCCTCCATCCCAAATGGCACCCACACTTTACCCGCAGCAGGTGAGACCGTGTCAAGTTTTTGGCATTTGGGTGAAGATCTCTTCTTAAGTGGCTTCTTCAAGTTGAGCCAGGGCACATGGTCCTCTCTATCATTGGTCTAACAGATGTTCATGAGAGGGACAGACAGACTTGAGGACGGCCCATTCTGAGGGACAACGCGGTGAAGGGGAGGGGTCGGAAGCTCTGTCAGAGCACTTCCTGTAGGTGGAATTGTGAGTTTTATGGATGTGTATCCTGTCGTGGATATTGGTGCGATGTGAAGGCTGGTTAGAAGGGGATATGAGTCTATTGGTGTACGTAGTAACAGCCAGCTTTCAGACAAGAGGTCCCCTGGAAGTTTTGTCTAGTTTGACCCAAGGTAGAAGTTGGCACTTCAGGTTCCAGCCCAGAAAAGATGGGCTAATATCTTTGTTATACAGCTTTTTTTTTTTTCTTGAAGCAGGTTCTCACCCTGTAGCCCTGGCTGACCTAGAACTAGCTATGTAGACCAGGCTAGCCTAGAACTCCCAGAGATCCTCCTGCCTCTGCCTCCCAAGTGCTGAGATTAAGGGCGTGTACCACCATGCCCAGCATGCACAACTACTTGAAGTCAGATCTCTTGCATTTTGGAAGGAACAAACTGGATTAGCCTTTGGAAGACTGAAAGTGTTGTTTGAAAAGATTCTCCAGCCACGCACGTGTTTCCAGCCAGGTACCCCGTCTGGAGCACGGCGACCCGCCCGAGGCTCACTGTGTCCACACAGGAACCCACACAGGAACCCAGCGTGGGGTGGTCGTGGGTCTTTACCGTGTCTCTCTTGCCTCCCGCCACACACGTGTTTCCAGCCAGGTACCCCGCCTGGAACATGGCTACCCGCCCGAGGTTCACTGTGTCCACATGGTGACCCACGAGGGAATCCAGCGTGGGGTGGTCATGGGTCTTTACCACATCTCTCCTGCCATTGGGGTTGCTCCATAAGTCAGCGCAGGACCGCACAAAAGAAACCGCGGGACATGCATCCTAGGGCATCTCTCTTTAATTCAGGGTGTAGGGTACATTTAAAGGGGCCTAGGCAGGGGAGGAGCCAGTGACCCCGAGAATGCCCATAGGCTAGGACAAGGAAGTAGGGAGTGGCCTCTCCTGCATATGGAGTTTGAGCCTGTGTTTCCAGCCTGCAGGGCAGACAAAGCATCTTTGCTTCAGTGAAGCAGGCAGTGTTCATATCTAATAATTTAGCTGGGTTTAGGCCAGGACTAAGGTGTGGAGCAGCGAACACCTCCTTTTTTCGAACCCAATGTGGAGTTCAAGCCAGCTTCGATACACTCTCAGCCCTTGGACAGCCCCTCATGGAAATACAGAACAGTGTGGGAAACCCAGAGGGATGGATAGGGGCTGGCGTGGCCGCACTCAGCTAAGCAATGAATGGGAGGGAAGAGCCCAGTGGGAGGCGTGGCGTGAAGGAGACCTTCCTATCAGGAAGGGCAGCCGGAAGGCAAGAGCCCCAGGTCCACGGGGGCTGGGACTTTACATGGACACCCCCACGAGTCAGGAGAGAGTCAGGATGGATTTAGATCTGCTGACTGTGAGTCTGACTCCAACATCTCAGGTCTCAGACTCACAGGAGCCGTTAAGATACATGTCTTCTTTTCGTCCCACTAAACTGGGCTCGGATGTGAATTCGGGTCAAGGGCTGCTGAAACTTTGTTTTATGATATTATTAATGACGAGGGCCAAACATTAGCCCTTTTCTTTTGCTGTGTGGGCCAGCCAGAGGCTCGCAGGATTACTTAGGGACTTAGGAGCCTCCTCTAACTTCTCTCTAGGGTTATGTCATGACCTTCCCTTAGACACCCAGGGTCACTGCTCCTCTAACCCTTTTCCTCTTTGCGGGGGGGGGGGGGGGGGGGGGGGGGCGGTGTTGTCCTGGCTTGAACTCTGCCTTCCTGATCAAGAGGATAAAGCGGCTCCCAGAGTTCCAAGGCCTTTTTAGAGGAGGAGTTGCCACCCCCTGGGTCCTAGCTGGCCTCACCTTGGCTCTCCTTTGTCTGCCTCTGTGCTCACTGGCTTTGGCCTCTAAACTCAGAGAGTTTTGCCAGGCTTGTAGAGGGAGGCGTGGTTTAGTTTTAGCCTCAGGGTACTGTGAGCGTGGGGTACTCTGAAACAGCCGGCCCATAAACTTTGATCTTAAGACTGTTTTTCAAAAAAACACAAGCAGCGAGCGGTTCTTGATCCCACACGAAGCGTCTGTTCTTTAAGTTTGTTTCCCTTACAGTCACCAAGAGCAGATCAGTATTTAGAGAGAGCCTCCCGGCTTTGACGAGGGGTCTCGTTCTAGGAGTAGATCCCCGTCCTGGAATTTGACCGCGCGCGTTTGACTTACTCTGCCCTGCTGCAGTGTGCTCGAGCTTCCGGGTTTTGTCCTCAGTTTCCCCTTTTGTCTTGGAGGCAGCAGCCCATCAGTTTAACCTTAGGGGAAATCTGATTTTATCCTACAAAACCCTTGCTTATCTAAAGGTAATATTCCTTCTTTAACCTCCTTATCAAAAATATATCCTCATGCTTACTTTTTATCTCTTCTATTTATTGGTTTTCTCTTTTTATTCCTTTATTCCCTGCCCTAATATCACAAACCGGAGCAAGCACAAGAAATTCACTAACTTTCTAAAAGGAGGTTGGATCTAAATCCCATCCATGACCTAATCTTACAAATTAAGATTACCTGCTCGTATTTTTTATTTTGTTTTTTTGAGACAGGGTCTCACGCGGCCCAGGCTGGCCTGGAAGTCGCTAGGTAGCTCGGGCTGACCCCGAACTTCTGATCCGTCCGCCTCCACCTCTGCGGCGCTGATGTTACGGGCGTGCCCGCCCCCACCGCACACTAGCGAACTCTAAGCTTCTTGCTTGTTGTCTCGGGGGAGTTTACTATCTTGGAATTTTTAAAGGCTTAAAAGCAAAACAACAACAACCAAACGCTTTTTCTTCTTCAGTTTACGTGAGTCTGAGGGATTCAAGGTGTTTCATTTTTGTGAAAACTGCTAACAGATGACCTTGGACAGTGGGTTATGCTGGTCTAAGCAGAGGGGGGGGTGGGTGGCGTGAGGGCAATAAATGGCTAAAACCCTTTTCATGTGACCCCCCCCCCCCAAGGCTATAGCTTAGGATTCAAAGGGCATCCCGCTCCCATGAAGGACTGGGTGTGAGAGACAGCAAATGGCTACATTTTTTGGAGAAGGAAGAGGAGGGACAGTACGGAGGTGCAGCCTAGAGAGGGCGCTGGCTGTTGGTGATGGTACGCTAGACCCAGAGCATTGTCTTCTTTACAGTGAATTAAAAAGATTCTCACAGAACAGGTCCAGCTGCAGAATGTGAGGTGGTTTAGATGCCGTGGAGGGTTCGGGTCTCCTGATACCTGTGCTGGGCCAGGTGACAGGGGAAGTTTTCTGTAGAGTCTGAGGGTGTTGTGCCCAGTTTTCGAAATCCCCTCCCCAAGTCCCACCAGGAGACCACCAGTTCTGATGCAAAAGCAAGGCGCCTTTATTCTGCAGGGCAAACCAGAATGCTAAGGTCTGGCACCACCACACAAGACGGCTGCCCCCCAGCAGCTTCCTGCAAGGGTTTTTTAAGGGAGCAGGGGATCTCTCTGATTGGCCAGAACCCAGGTACTGGATTGGCTTGTTAAATGTTACGTGGCAACAAGGATTTCTGGGAAAGCGAGTACTTGCCATTAAACAGAGAGGTTTATGGGAAAGCAAGTACTTGGCATTAAACCAAGGAGAGGTTAGTGCCTTTACCCCTAGGGGTGCTGGGATTTTCAAGGGTAAAATTGGTTGCAGCTGTTAAGACTACAGCACAGGAGGAGGGGGGCTGGGAGGGAAAGAAGATGACTGTCCCGTGATGGTGTTCCTTCCAGGTGTCCTTTGTGGTCAATAAACCACTCCGTCGGCCATAGAGGACTTGAGGCAGTCTCTATACGGACGTCCGATCTCTTGTAAAGGGACTTCCCAACACAGGGCCATTGACATGAGGCCAAACCAATTACAGGCACTAGGCCAGTCTCAGTACAAGGCCAGATTGTCCAGATGACCAGTGTGGATTCATAGAAGGAAAGGAGAGATTCCCCTGACTGCAGCAGAGGCCATCACAGGACCAGAGCTTGGTTCAGGATGGCCCTCACTGACAGGCAGAAGGGGACAGGACAGCAAGAGTTAAGAGGATTCTCCCAGTGTGTGCAGATCAGCCTGGGAAGAGCTGCCGGCCATGCTCCATGCTGGCAGTCAAGAACTGGAAAATAAGAAAGAGAAGCGTAGCAGTGGTGGCTCACACCTTTAGTCCCAGCACTTAGGAGGCAGAGGCAGGTAGATCTCTAGGAGTTTTGAGGCCAGCCTGGTTTTTACAGAGTGAGTTCCAGGACAGCCAGAGTTACAACAGAGAAACCCTGTCTGGGGGGGAAGGGAGGGAGGGAGAAAAGAAGGAAAGAAAGAAGGAAGGAAGGAAAGAAGAAAGGACGGAAAGAAGGAAGGAAGGAAAGAAGGAAGGAAAGAAGGAAAGGAGGAAGGAAGAAAGGAAAGGAGGAAGGAAGGAAGGAATGTAAGAAGGAAGGAAGGCAAGAAGGAAGGAAGGAAAGAAGGAAGGAAGGAAAGAAGGAAGGAAGGAAAGAAGGAAGGAAGGAAAGAAGGAAGGAAGGAAAGAAGGAAGGAAGGAAGGAAAGAAGGAAGGAAGGAAAGAAGGAAGGAAGGAAGGAAGGAAAGAAGGAAAGAAGGAAGGGTCAGGACGTCTGGCCAGGAATACTGTCAGCCATGCACTCTGCTCCCTCTCCTTTCTGAGGAGCGGTGGTAGCTAGGGGCAGAAGGGAAGAGGAAATGGAAGGAGAGAGAGGGGCTTCTCACAATACCCGTGGATTTCTGAGGCTACTGCTACCCACCAGGGCATGCACTGAGTGCTGGGCTCTCAAAAGGAGGGCAGAGTGGCCACCACCCTCAAATTCTAGCTGGCTACTCTCCTTCTGCCACCTTCAGTTTCCACCAAAAGTGGACCCTGGCCAAGGAAACAGGAAGTGAGGCTTTCCATGGGGCGGAAGGAATGTCTTAGTTTGTACCATGACAGGTGACAGCGGTCTGAAGTCACAGCCCATAGGCCTTCAGTGTTGCTGGAGAATTGCCCCAGCCAGAGACCTCCAGTTGCTGGTGGGTTGAGCAGCTGACCACCACAAATATGAGAAAAAGAGGCCAAGCCAAGAGAGGAGAAAGGTTCCCAAATGTAGGTTCCCCAGTGTTCCAGCCTCTCTCTTCCTGCCGCCGCCTGCCGACCGGATTCGGTTCTGCGAGGGCCAGGGGTGGAGATCGAGGGCAGGACATGGGAAGAGAGGTTTGAGGGGAAGGAAAAGGGACACGGGCCTGGACTGGTGCAAATCCGATTGCCGTGCAGAGAATCCGTACAGGGTACAAGAAAAACCCCGGGACTCGCTCATGGTGGAAGCAGAAGTCGCTTTAATGCAGGGTGTAGGTTACATATATAGAACCATAAGCAGGGGAGGGTCTTTGGTACCCAGTGTTGGGATCCATTGGCTCACACAAGGATACTGGAGTAGCCTCATTTGCATGTGGCACTCAAGTCTAAGCGTCAAGGTCTTGCAAGGGCACCTTCTGCATGAGGTGTGGCCCCACAGGGAAAAGAGGAAGGCACCTTATCAGTGAATGGACCCGTCCCTAGGCTCCCAGCTGCACCAAGCAAGCCGCATTCCTTTGCTTCTGTGAAGCAGGCAGTATTTAATATTTAGCTGGGTTCTGGCCAGGCTAAAGTGAGATGCAGCCCAGCGCCTACCGTTCTCATCTCCTGGGATGACATGGGGTTCCGAGCCAGCTTCAACCCACTCTCAGCTCTATGACAGGGGTGGCGGCACAGACGTGAGTGGGCCAGGACCAAGAAGGCAGGAGAGAGTTCATCGGCTCTACCATGGCACAGCTGCAGCAGGCCAGCCCTGGGACGTGTCCACAGAAAGGCATTGCAGGGCATGCTTTAATTGGCGAGGGTCTCCTGGGGCAGCTAGGTGGGTTTCAATATCACCTTCCCAGAAGCAATCGCAGCTGGGGCTTGCAGTTAGCAACAGCAGCTTGGCCTCGAGTCAGAGACAGCCTAGCAGGACCAGTCATCCTGAAGCGGCAGCCACAGAGGGCCTAAATCTTCACCTGGCAAGTTAACCCTCCCTTCACACAGTGTCTTCAGCCCCTAAGCCACCTTCAACACGCGCATCGCTCCCGTTTCTTCTGTGGCTCGGGAAACGTTGACTCAAGCTACTGCCGAGCGTTTTTGACGTGAGAGTTGAAAGGGTCTCCGTGCCTCCAAGCAGGGGTGACATCTTGGCATTGTCATTGGCAGAGCCCCCCTCGGGGATGGGAGGGAGCCACTGCTCATTACAAGTAGGATCTATCTCCAGACTGCCTCCATTTTTCTTTTTCTCTGACAGTCTCATACGAGTCTATTTCTCCAGGTGCTTGGATTTGCCCTCATACTTCTGTACACCTTCAACGTGGCCAGACTTTTGTGGAGAATCCACCGGGGAATGCCCCAGGCCCCAGAACTTCTCATTCACCCTACTGTGTGGCTGACCACCATGGTAAGTTCTGCCTGTACGGGAGCCCGACTGCTGCTTTCCTGTAGGTGTGGGGTATGGGGGACGGTGGGAGCCCCCCTTCTACCCTCCATCCTTTCTTGTCTAGAGCTTCGCCACCTTCCTGATTCACATGGAGAGGAAGAAGGGAGTCCGGGCGTCTGGGGTGTTGTTTGGGTACTGGCTGCTCTGCTGTCTCTTGCCAGTGATCAGCGCTGCCCAGCAGGCCTCTGACGGGGTGAGTGGGGACCCGGGGGAACCAATATGGCGGTGTCAGACCTCTTCCCTGCCCCTCTTGCCACACGTGGCATCCTCCCCGCTAAGTACCTCCCACCCCGTGTGTTTTGTTTCATTTTGACTGGTACACGATTACTACACCCATTTGTGGGATGCAGTGTGCTTAGCGTGTACCATGCGCATATGTGGATGTACATGCCTGTGCGTGCAGAGGCCAGGGGACGTCTGTGTCTTGATCTACCATGCTCCGCCTTATTCTCTCGAGTCAGCGTCCCTCAGTGAACCCAGAGCTAGGCTGGCAGCCAGCCAGCCAAAGCCATCCTTCTGTCTCTCCCTCCACACGACTGGGGCTTACACACAGCCACACACAGCTTTGTAGGTGGTGCCAGGGACTCGAACTTGCAACCTCACGCTTTCACAGCAAGTACTCTTACCTGCTGATCCATCATCGCCCCATCCCCTGCAGTGCGATGTCTTGAGAGATGAATAAACTAAGTAATAATCAAATGAGGAAATGTAGACTCTCATTCTCCATCACCTGAGAATTTATAATTTCTTCCTGACCAGAACATGTAAAAATCCTTCCTTCCAGCTCTTTTGAAATAGTCAATCCAATATTGTATGTATGTTTTGAGACGTGGTATCATATACCCCAGGCTAGCTGCAAAGTCATTCTGTAGAGGAGGAGGATGCTAAACTTCTGATCCTCCTGCCTCCACCCTCCACCGCTATGCCTGGCATTAGAGTATGGTCCGTGGCAGTCACTCTCCTGTGTGGCAGGACCCCGGGACAGTGTTCTTCTGTTTGCACTGGTGGTTGACCAATGCCTCCCTGCCCTTCCTGCCTGCATGCCCTCCTCCCTTTCCAGTGAGAATCCCTCTACTTTGCTCTAGATCCCCCATCCCCACCCCCCGGGAGTGAGATGGTGCCATGGTTATCTTTCTGTGCTTGGCTATTCCCACACACCATAATGACCGCCACCCACAGTGGTGCATGTGCATAGTTCAACCACACGAATTTCCATTACCCTACACGCGTATATTGACACACTCCTGTCACACTCTGACACATCTGTGTATTCCATCCGTGCATCACAGGGCACGGACGAGCAGACGCTAACACACATCACACACATGCACATACACATCACACACACATCACACACACACATTCCACACCCACACCCACACACATACATACACATTCTACACACATACACACATTCTACCCACAAGCACACATGTCACACACACATAATTCTACATACACACACACACACACATGCATTCACACATATCACACGCACACATTCTACATGCACACACACAAACAACAAACACAGCATAATATACCTTCTACACACACACATCTACACATGTATCCACAAACATCACACACACATGTTCTACACACACACACACACACACACACTGCACAGTTGCTCTGGCCACCCCGCACGTGCATGGACCTTACATGCTTTCATGTGGGAACATTTTTCTCACCTTCACACTGTCACTTTCTCCCGCGTCCCACACATCTGTATTTATTCCAAACATCTGTAAGAGTCTATCTGACGAATAGAGAGCCTCACTCCTCATTTCCCTCCCTCCCTTCCATTCCTTCCGTACTCCCTCCCAATAGACACAGTGGGAAATCGGCGGTCTGGGGGAGGAGAGCTGCGGCAGACAACAAAACCAACACACCAGCTGGAGTGGTGGCACACACATGAACTTCCTCCATGCAGAGGGAGGCTCGTGAGTCTCAGGCCAGCCTGAGATACGGTGTGAGACTCAGTCTCAGAAACCCAGCGGTGGTCAGGCCAAGCTGGACGTGGCGAGACCATAGAGAACCCAGTACAGAGCAGATGCTAATAAAACCAGCTAGAAGGGAACAGGAGATGGGGGCTTGTTTGGCCGCTGTTCTGTGAGGAGACAAAGGCAACTCTCATAAAACGAAGCATTTACTGTAGGCTTGCTTACAGTTTCAAAGGTTAGTCCATCATCATTGTGGCGGGGAGCGTGGCAGCACACAGGCAGACACCACGTGCTGCAGAAATAGCTGAGAGTTCTACATCCTGGTCCACATGCGGAGAAGGAGAGAGACTCTGGGCTTGGCTTGGGCTTCTGAAACCTCAAAGCCCACCCCAGTGACACACTTCCTCCAACACATCAACACCTCTCAATCCTTCTAATCCTTTCAAATAGTTTTGTCCCTGGTGACTAAGCTTTCAAATTTATGAGCCC
This sequence comes from Cricetomys ansorgei, assembly GCA_026225945.1. Classification (NCBI taxonomy): domain Eukaryota; kingdom Metazoa; phylum Chordata; class Mammalia; order Rodentia; family Nesomyidae; genus Cricetomys; species Cricetomys ansorgei. The sequence goes on along the minus strand of JAMJFZ010002635.1, from coordinate 2,603,751 downwards.
ATGGCTCTTATTTAAACCACCACAGGTAGAAAGGGGAAAGGGGCTGTGACTCACCCACACTGGCATGTGGCAGTCACATGCTTGTAGGCCAGGATGGCCAGGAATGTTAGGGCCAGGCTTTCATGCCCAGGGCTCAGCATCCAGAAACTGCTCCAGGCCTCAGGACCCATGTCCAGCCTCAGCTTAGATCCCATAGAACCCTTTTGCTGTTTCTGACTGCCACTCCTGGGCTCGGTGGGGCTTCTCTGCCCCCCACAGGGCTTCCACCATGAGCCCCTCCACCACCTGGCCACCTACCTGTGCTTGTTCCTGGTGGTGGCTGAGTTTGTGCTGTCCTGTCTGGTGGACCGGCCACCCTTCTTCTCGGAGGACTCCCAGCCGTTGGTAAGTCAGTCATCACACCCTGAACTCAGTGCCTCCTTCATCCTTGGGGCCCCTTCTGAAGTCAACAAGCCCATGTGACCAAAGGGAGCGGCCCCAGAACACACAAGTCGTGGTTTCCTGATGTTCTTCATTCAGCCATTTAGCCCTCACTTGGCAGCGCCTGCGACCTCAAACTGGGAAGGCAGGAGGATTGCAAAGTCACAGGATACATCCTTCTTCTGAATGGTGGATTAGTTACTGTCTCATCACTTCGACAAAATGTCTGACAGGAGCAGTCGGGGAGGAGCTTATCCCGGCTCACAGTCGTAGGGGTTTTCAGTGCATCCTGGTGATGGAGCAGCTCAGTTTGGGGTAGTGGAATAGCGTGGTGAGAGCTTCTCACGCTGAAGGGGGACAGGAAGCAGAGAGGCGGCTGGAAACAGGTATGGGCTATAGCCCTCAACACCGACCCCCCCAACACACACCCCATCTCACACACTCTGTCACTGGGCCCCATAATCTCCCATTCATAATACGGTCCTTGCTTTGAGGGTTTTAAAAAACATTTATGTTTATGTAAGGACATCAGATGTCCTGGAACAGAGTTGCAGACCGTTGTGAGCTGCCATGGAGGTGCTGGGCATTGAACCCGAGTCCTTTAGGAAGAGCAGACAGTGCTCTTAACCGCTGAGCTACCTCTCCAGGCCCTGCTTTGAGTTTTTTTTCCAAGGCAGGCTCTCACATTGAAACCCATGGTGGCCTGGAATTCACTTCGTAGCCCAGGCTAGCCTTGAACCCACAACAATCTTCCTCCTTCCAGAGAGCCGGGATTCTAGGCATGAACCGCCAGGCCGGGCCATTTAAGAATGTCTTGGTCTCAGTGAGGTCCTAGCTGTTCTTGTGAATACCTCTCATTCTGAGTTATTAACTCCATTATCCCTCTATCCCCTTTGGCCTCACTGTGTAGCCTTGGCTGGCCTGGAACTTGATATGTAAACCAGGTCGGTCTTGAACTCATAGAGACCTACCTGCCCCTACTGCTGGAATCAAAGATACGGCCACCGTGCCACCGTGCCCGGCCACCCTTTTTTGCCTTGAGCACCAGGAAGCTCTGTGCTCACTGATCTCTCTCTGGTAGAGACACCAAACCTTACCACACTTTTGGCAGTGAGCTCACCCTGCTCCTGCCCACGGCCGCCTACTCACGGTGGCTGTGAGACCAAGGCCAGACTGTCTGTCTGTCTGTCTGTCTGTCTGCTTTGAGGTAGGGTCTTGCTGTGTAACCCAGGGTAGACTTGAGCTCTCCTTCCTCCTGCCTCCTAAGTGTGGGATGACAGGTGGACACTATCACACCTGGCCCCTCCCCGGCCTCTTGTCTTTTCCAGAACCCGTGTCCAGAGGCTGAGGCCTCGTTTCCCTCCAAGGCCATGTTCTGGTGGGCGTCCGGGTGAGTGAGGTACAGGGTACCCAGTGCAGGGTGGCACCCCCTGACCTACATTACTGTTCTCACAGTCGGCACTGCCCATCCCCCACTGTGTCCTCCCAGGCTTATCAGGCCTTCCCTCCAGGCCTTCCCTCCAGTGTGTCCTGTTTATTCCCTAGAGAAGGATGTGACCTTGAACTCTGGCTCTGCCTCTTAATTAGCCATGTTAGGAACTCCAGAGCCTCAGTCTTGCCATCTGTAAGATGGAGACAATTCTACCTCCATTAAACAGAACACACTCAGCTTGCACATAGCAGGTGCGGAATAAAATCACATCTGCGACTCAAGTCTTCCCTACTGTGTTTAATAAGCACCTCCTGCATGCTAAGCACCAGGAGTAAGATCGAAAAGGTCAACCCTCTGCCCGCTAGGAGATCACAGGTTGGAGCAGGAAGCAACGGCCTTGGTAGTGCTGGTCTGCCAGGCACCAAGTCATGGGCCACCCATGGGGCCTGTTCTGCTCTTGCACAGCCAACCCTAGGTGAGCCACACAGGGCTGATTTGAATGTGTAAGGCACTTGGTCCAGGGCCCCTGGTAGCAGACGAAGGACACAGCACTCTACAAAGCCCTGGGTTACGGGGTCACATGCTGCTGGCCAATACTGAGGTGTCATCCAGACTCTGTGTCAAATTCCCACAGGGCCCCCAGGAAATTGACCATTTGCAGAGCGGCCCGTTGCTTGCCCTCATCTGCGGTTTCACGGGCACTGGGCAGGACCTAGAGACATAAGCCAGCCTTGACCAAGAGCTTGCCCCTTGCTTTGTTGGGGAGATCCAAGCTGTGAGACAGTTACGGACCCTGAACTTCAGACTCCCAGAGAGAGTCTGTTCTCCAGCATGTCAGCTGTTCGTCAAACACTCAGCCATTTCCAGTCTCCTGTCTTTACAAAGGGCCCGGTAGATGGCTTCCCAGTAGAGGCCACCTCGGTCAGGCGGGCCTGGGTTCTCTGCCTCCAGGACCCAACAGGGGTGGCTTCCCTGGGGTCACACAGGTACCTGCAGGGGTGAGATGGGGATGGCAAGAGGAGCTGGCTCTGATGATCCCTGTTTCACAGGCTGCTATGGAGGGGCTACAGGAAGCCATTGGGACCAAAAGACCTCTGGTCACTTGGAAGAGAAAACTCTTCGGAAGAACTCGTGTCTCGTCTGGAGAGGGAATGGAGGAGGAACTGCAGTGTGCTTCCGGGGTGAGTGGGGGTGAGCTAGAGCTAGGGGGATCCCAGCAAAGAGCACTCATCACCTGGCCTCTGGAACTGCCTCCCATGCCACATCAGCTCCCCAGGCACACGCCCAAGCTGTCAGTCCTCCCGTCCACTGATCCCTGATTACGTTCAAGGCGCACTTCTTCCCAGAGTGCTTTGTGTGATCTAAGTAGAGACTCCAAATGGGGGTTCTCAGTAAGCTAAAATGAAGCATCATGGTGGAAAGGGCCCAAGCCGTGCCCACCCGAGGGCCAGAGACCCTGCATTGCTCACCTGGTATCCACCCTAAGCTGCACCCACATTCTGTCATGGTTCCTAGTAGTGCTCTTAGTTCAAGGCCCGCCAGGGCTACAGAATGAACTCTTCTCAAAATAATAATAATAATAATAATAATAATAATAATAATAATAATAGTAATAATATAATAATAGTAATAATAGTAATAGGAAGAAGAAACCGGAATTTGTTGGCCTGCTACAGCCACTGAGTATAATTCAGGCCCCATGCTCACGTTCCTCTCCCCAGGCATTCTAAGGTGTTTAAAAGCAAAGGGCACAGTGATGTGGGGACCCCCGAGACAGAGGCCTTCCTGAAGCCAGAGAGCAGCCAGCGGGGCCCGCTGCTCAGGGCTATCTGGCGTGTGTTCCGGTCCACCTTCCTGCTGGGGACCCTCAGCCTGGTCATCAGCGATGCCTTCAGATTTGCCGTCCCCAAGCTCCTCAGGTAGGTGCCGGCTCAGGCTGAGGAACCTCAGGGGTATCCTTCTGAGATGAAGACTCTGGGCTCTTTCTGCCTCTGTGTGTACAGGACCCCAGAGCGTGGGCCATACGCCTGCATGGGTCAGGGAGACATGGAGGAGAAAGTGGCTGACCCCCAGAAGGGCAAAGGACTGAACCTGTCACCTGACTGTATCAGTTAGCTTTTGCTACAAACAGATCATCCCCAAGAGGAGAGGTTTAAAGTCACAGGCACTCACCTGGCTAGTGGCTCAGCGGTCCAGAGACTGGCTTTTCCGGGATGGTCTTCCCTAGGCTAGCCGCCTCTGCTCCGTGCAGTCTCCATCCTCTGAGAGAACCGGCACAGGCCGGTTCAAGTGCTATTGCCTGGCCCAAGGAGACAGAGCAAAAGCCACACACATACCCGAGGCACAGCCTGGTGTTGGCAGAGTACGACCTCGCCATGTCTGAATCGCCACATCTGGTAGCTAGCACAGATTCAAGAGGTGGAGTGTGGAGCCAGGCCTGGTGGTTAAGGTGATCGCAGCACTCAAGAGCCGGAGGCAGCAGGATCCCAAGTTTGAGGCCTGAGCCATGAAATGACATCCTATCCCTGACCAAAAACAAACCAGGGCCTTGGTCTGCTATGTAGCTCCATTGGTAGAGTGTTTGCCTGGCACGCACCAAGCCCTGGGTTTGATTCCTAGCCCCACGTAAACCAGGAGTGATGGCGCATGACTGTATCCTAGCACCCAGGAAGTAGAGACAGGAGGACCAGGAACTCGAGGTTTCATAGAGAGTTGAAGCCACCGGGCCACACAACCCCCCACGCTCACCTGATTTCAAAAGAGAAAAAAAAAACAGTCACACTGAGAAGTGTGGACAGGGTGGGAATAATTGTGGCTGTCTGCACAGTTGGTCACCGCCGGTGGACAGCCTGGCCTCACTGCCTGCTCCTCTTCCCACACCCCAGCCTGTTTCTGGAGTTCATGGGCGACCGCGAATCCCCAGCGTGGACGGGCTGGCTCCTGGCTGTTCTGATGTTCTTGTCGGCCTGCCTGCAGACGTTGTTCGAACAGCAGCATATGTACAGGGCCAAGGTCCTGCAGATGAGGCTGCGAACAGCCATCACTGGCCTGGTGTACAGAAAGGTGAGCCCCGGGGGCACCCGTGTGAGGACCCAGGCTGCTCAGAACCACACACAGCCATTCTCCTGCTATCTCACCACCCTGGTTCGTGCTCTGTGCCATCTGGCCCTGCAACTTCTCCAACTGGATCTCCTCTACTTCATCCCCTTCGCCTGCTTTTGTTCCAAAGGCAGCCGAGTGATGATGTCCATGGACCGTTACAGAGACAGCGGCTCTGCAGGCTTGAAGCAGCTCAGCCAGGGAGAACGAATTGTTACCGGACTGTCAGGGTCAGAGCCTGGGCTCTGCAGCCCTCACAGGCTGGGCTGGGCACCGTCCCCAGTAGGCAAGTGACTGTGAGAGGCAGAGGAAGGAGTTTCCCCAGTGTGGCCACACAGGGAAGAGATAGAGATACGTGCTGGCCATCTTTGGGATCCTGTGAGATTTAAACAGAGGCTAAGAGGTGTGTGTAGCTAGGCAGTTCTGGTTGGGTGTCTCCCCACCCACCTCTGGCGAGTTGTCAGGACCCTGGGACATCTCTTTTCCAGGACAAGCTCCCCTCTGGCAGCAGGCTTCAGTCATTTCCTCCCCACAGCTTGAGACTCCCTGGGAAATGCCTGTTCCCAGGAGTCCACTGTGCTAGTGGCCTGAAGCCCAAGGGGGACACACAAGACAACCTTTGAGACTGCTTACATCCCATGGGAGTCTCCAGTCTGACTTCCCTTGAGCCCAAGAGAGGAAACACTGCCTACCTACCATAGCAAGGCCAACTTTGATCCTCTAAGGACATCTGACCTGCCCTGACCCTCAGGGACACACCTTTCTGGCACTTTGTAGCTGCCATTGAAACGAGCCCTAAACACCTCTGAGCTCTGTTTCCGCCTTTCAGACTCCACCATGCCAGCAAGCCGGGTCTCCACTGAAGCTCTCAGGAGGCAGCAGGGGCGGGAGTTGGGAGTGGAGGCGTCATGGTGGGCGGGGCTGAGCGTTCTACACCCAGTGGATCGCACTAACTCTTACACAGTACAGAGGAGACAGGAAGAGCCTGCCTTCATCATGCTGAGGGGTCCTGTGACCCCAGGATGGGACAGATCAGAAGCCACCAGAGAAAGGTGCTAGAGCCAGAGAGGCCAGGAAGCTCTGTCCAGGAAGAATCCAGCACCCTGTCCCGCCCGTGTCATGCCTTAGGGGTCCTGAATTTCTGGCCTACGGTTCTCTGACTCTGACTCCGAGCAAGTTGTGCCGCTTCTTGGGGCCTCAGTTTCCTAGTTTCCTTAGCTGTAAAATAGGAACCACATTGATTCTGGAATCACTTTTCACTTTTTAACAACCCGTAAGGTGCAATGCACCCACGGGCCCAGTTGCATCCACCAGAGTGACCCTGTCATCTAGGAGAGAGCTCAGCACCACGCATCTGACCCTGGCATCCGAGGGAAGGAGGCGTGCACGGGGCAAACAAGCCCAGATCACCACAGGTCTAGCTTTTTACTGCCATTAGCATGCCCCTCCGTCCCAGAGCCTCATGCCTACCCTGAGAGATCAGCTTGGAAGAGTTTACAGATTCCTGCACAGATGGTAAACTGAGGCCCGCACTCAGCGTCCGCTCCCAATCCTTCCCTCTTCACACGTCTCTCCTCACACTCACCCAGGTCCTGGTTCTGTCCAGTGGCTCCAGAAAGTCCAGCGCCGCAGGGGACGTGGTCAACCTGGTGTCTGTGGACGTCCAGCGGCTGGTGGAAAGCACGCTCTACCTCAACGGACTGTGGCTGCTCTTCCTCTGGATCATCGTCTGCTTTGTCTACCTGTGGCAGGTGCGAAGCTAGGCGGGCTGGGGCTTCCACATCCTCCTCTTTCTTCTGGCTCTTCCTCTTCTTCCTCTTCCGGATCCTCTTCCTTACCTCCTCGCCCTCAGCCCAGTCTCCATCTTGCACAGTGAAAGCTGACCTCATGGGGAGAGTCTTAGAGTAGCCTTTGCTTGACCTCAAGCGTAGGTTAGCCCCCTCTGGGACTCAGTTTCCTCTCGTGAAAGGCCGCTGCTGCTGATGTTGATGGGCTCAGCCTCCACTTTGCTGTTTGGGTTTTGTCTGTTTTGGGCTTGGGTTTTTTTGAGGCAAGACGTTGTGTAACCCTGGCTGGCCTCGAGGCCGCCTTGAACGTCTGTCCTGCCTCTACCTCCCAGTGCTGGGGTTACAGGAGTGTGCCTCCACACCCTCCCGGATGTGGCCCTTACTGTTACCACTTCTCCATGGGTTCCCAAGGCTCTCTGTAGGTGAACCCATTATGTTTTGAAGTGATTGGTGACCATGCTTCACTGGCAAGGTGAAAGGTAACGACGGGGAGGAATTGCCACGTGCGGACACTTTTTTGACTTTTTCCTTTTGCTTTATGGTGCACACGCATGAGCTTTATTATTTATTAGCAGTATTATTTATTATTATTTAAATGAAATGTAAAATATAAATAATAATATGGTATAATTAATAATGTTATTAAGATAATAGGCTCTGACTCTGCATAGAAACTTCCTGGGTTCAAGTCTTGCTCCCACCATATTCGCACCAGTAACTCCCAGTTCCTCAGCTCTAAGAACAGGTGACGAGAAGTGGGCTCCTGATTCCACACACGCGAGACTCAGGCAAGCCGACAGAGGCCAAGCACCCTCTGTCGAATGTCCTTGGGCCCGGCAGGGTTTCGGTTGGTTTCGGGGAACGTTAGAAGTGCATTTGCGATCTCGAGGCTCTAACCCAAGTTTAACAACCACAACTCCAAAAAAAGCCGTGCGTGTTTGGTGGGCGCCTTACTGACATAGCCCGAAGGCCGTTTTGAACAGTGTCTTTAACGGCCCTGCATTTTGACTGTGGCCTACTGTGAGACAGGGTATGAAAGTTTTCACCATGGCGTCGCGTTGGTGCTCAAAGCCCTTTGGGTTTGGAGCACGTCGTCTCCGATTTCTGGATTGGGGGTGCTCGGGCTGAGGATATAAGGGGCTTGGAGCAGCACCCGCACTCGCTGCTGCAACGTAGCTACCCACCCTCGGTCGTGCAAGGGCAGAGCACGGCCATGATCACTGAGGGCCACTGAGTGTGTCCTTATTTATCTCTGTGGCACTGGAGATGGAAGCCACACAAGCGCTTTTCCTCCGAGGCTCCAGGGCTCCCCCGCCCCCGCCCCAATTAAACTTCGAGGTAAGGTCTCACTAAGTTGTCTCGGGCTAGCCTTGACCTTGCTGTTTAGAAAGGCTGCCATTTGAGATTCTCTCACCTCAACCTCAGGAGTAGCAGGGATTGCTGACGTGAGCTAAAATTCTATTTATGAACCCTGACGTTTGAACATCCCAGGGCTTGCGCACAGTAGGTGTTCAGCAAGCAAGCACAGGCGTTCACGCAGTGCCTTGTGCAGTACTGGAAAGAGGGTGATTATCACAGGAGAGAGGGAAGGAGGAAGGCTGCATTGAGCAAGCCAGGGTTGCTATGGATCAGAAGTCACACTATTCTCGGCAAACACCCAGCAGGCTGCCTCTGCCCAGACACCAGGGGACCACCGTGCCGCCACACTGCCCTCGTCTGACTAAGATGGTGGGCACTGTGGGTGTTGTGGTTAAATGACAACCTTTGAGGTGCTGAGGGCGCCCTGAGGTTGACCTTTTGACCTTCATGAGTTTTTCCAGGCTGCTCCTTGCTCTCAGGACAGTTCTCCATCAAGCCACTAGGTGGCGGAATTGTTGCGTGAATAAAGCAAACAGGCCGAAGGGGAGAGACCCAAACTGGAGTTAGGGTGGAGGAAATCTCAGGCACAATACAACTTTATAAAACTTAAAGAAAAAATCATTCATTCTATCCCTACTCCCACATCTCCCAGGTAGCCAGACCAAAGGCTCCCAAAGTTTCAAAGCTGGTGGGGGTGTTGACAAGCAAAACACAGACGGGCCACTTAGGTATATCTGATAAACTGGATAATCGCTCAGTACAACTGTCTCCAATACCACAAGGGGCGTTCCGACACTAAATGCTTTCTAAGAAAAATACGGGAAGCCTCGAGTTTGCGTAGTTACTGCTAATCTGGTGACTCCCTACTAAGAGGCCAGACGGAGGTTAGGTTAATAGTGAGCCCCGGGAGATGGGCGTGGTGGTGCACACCCTTAATGCCAGCATTAGGGAGGTGGGGAAAGAGGTTCCGGATATGGAGGTCGGCCCGGCAGCATAGTGAGTGTGAGACCTTTGAGACCAGGCCTGAATTAAGACCTGGACTCCAGAGAAATAAAACAAAACACAGTAAAGAGTGGAGATGCTTGTGTTCGAAGGAACCGAGCCCAGAGACCCGCGCTGGATCCTGGGGACCACGTCACCTTCTCGCGCGCACGGTAGTCCATGTGCCGCACCTCAGTAGAAATATAAACATTTAAGATCGGGGAGCGGAGAGCCGGCAGCGTGCTTAACTGTGTAAACACAGCGCCTAAGTTTAGACCCCCGTAACATACGCAAAAAGCCAGGCACGGCGGCACCAGCCCCGGGGAGGTGGTGTGGCCGACAAACCTGGAGTCTCGTGACACCCTGCCCCTCTGTCTCTAGCTCCTTGGACCCTCTGCCCTCACGGCCATCGCTGTCTTCCTGAGCCTCCTCCCTCTGAACTTCTTCATTACCAAGAAACGGAGCCACCATCAGGTTTGGCATTTGGCAACGGGGACAACCCAGGCAGGGGAACGGCTGTGGGGTTCCGGTTGGTGACAGAGGTAGACGGAGGGAAGAAGAGGCGGTAGGCCTAGCCTTGCCCTTCCCGTATTGTCAGACCTATGTCTCCTATTGTCAGCCCCTGTTCCTTCTAGAACGTGGCCCCTTCCCACAGTGGCTCTATGTCGTCGTTCCTCATTCCCACTCGGAAGGGCTGCATGGCAGCCAGAGAAACCATACCTCCTTTGCTGACGTTGCTCGGTGTCAAAGCCTGAGACCCCACCACGGCCCACTGGCACCTGACCTTGCCTCCCTCTGACCCTCCCCACACAGCCACAGTCTCATGGTCTCCTTCACCTGCACCTTCTCCTGGAGAGCTCACAGCCATAGGACTAGAAGCTCCGAGCATTGAGGGCTGAGGCAGACTCAGCATTTGGGCAGTAGGTGGTGCACAGTACCCTGTTGATTTTATCTTTCAACCGCTTAATGAGAGTCCAACGCTGAATTTTCCAACGCTCTTTATTAATCACAAACCATGTCGAATCTCAGGGAATTCTATATGCAAGCCGCTAGCCAGAGCTCACTCCAAGGCTTCTTCACCCCATGCTTTCCTCTTCGTTCTCTTCCTACTCCTGTTCTACCTCCTCCCCCTGCTCCCTCCTTGCTCCAGCCCTCAATCCCCAGGTGTTTTCTTCCTGTTTTCACACAGACCCTCAATAAACAAATAACAGGAACATCCCTATGGGGGTTGGAAGCTGGGGATGGAGCAGAGGTGTAAACAAGTAAAAGAGGAATCTTAACTAAAATATTATCCACAACTAAACATACCACAGCACCCCGCGAGGCAGCGGTTCTCAACCTTCGTAACACCGCGACCCTTTGATACAGCACCTCGTGTTGTGGTGACTCCCGACTGTAATTGTTTTCTTTGCTACTGTTTTGAATCATAATACACAGATAGTCTCAGCTGACCCCTGTGAAAGGGTTGTTTGGACCCCAACGGGGTCGTGACCCACAGGTTGAGAACCATAGAGGCAGATGCGCTGGTTCAGCAGGTTGCCTGACTTCCTGAATTTGATCCCAGGCCCCTCATGGTGGAAGGAGAGAACCAGCTCCTTCAAGTTGTCCCCTGGCCTCTAACTGCACACTGCAGCACGCACACCCACACACGAACAAATGCATACATGATTAAATGTGAAAGCAAAACTGGTCGAGCCAGGTACGGCGCACACACCTTCAGTCCCCCACGTGGGAGGCAGGCATGGGGGACCCTTCTGAGTTCCAGGCCAGCCAGGGCTGCGTAGTGAGGAACTGTCCCAAAAACAAACAATAAACAAAATAAATCATAATAAACTTGCTGTGGAGGCGCAGGTCTGCCACCTCGTGCTGGGGAGGCTGAGGCGGGAGGGTAGCTAGTTTGAGGCCAGTCTGGACTACACAGTCGAAGCCTGTTCTCTTGCCCCAACTGCTACTGAGACAGATTCCTAACCTGTAACCAAGTCCTAACTTGTAACAGACTCCCACTGTGCCTTTTACCTCCAGCTCTAAAGAGAGACAGAAAGAGAGGAGTCTTCACAATCTTGCAGGTGGCCTTTAGAGACAGAAAGGGAAAGGGAGAAAAATCCACTGCCCTTTTTGGTGTCCTTAGCCAAACTATCCAACGTGTCACACATCTAACATGTGTCTCTCTCAC
>JAMJFZ010002635.1:2492500-2587500 GCA_026225945.1 Cricetomys ansorgei | reverse complement strand
GGCCTTAAATCCAATGAGAGAACTGTTGGTTACGCATAGCGTGGGTGCCACTACTGCACCCGTGAGCGAGTCTTGCCATGACATCCATCTGTAGCTCACAGGGTTCACCGCGAGGTAAGAGAGTTGACTACTTTCTTCTCTAGCGGCTTACGTAGCACCTTCTGGCGCTATGAAAGCCAGCCAGCAGCGAGGAAGCTTCCCGGTCAGTACCAACTTGGTGTCTCCGTGTCCTAGACCAAAGTATGCTATGTCTTCAGCAGTATGGTCTTACCATCAAGGTCTGGTGGCCATCAAGAGCAATAGCAATGGCCTGTTGTTTTAGGGGTCTCTCTAGGTCAGAGGTGAGGTACCCCACACCCCACGCAGGCGTTTTGTCAGGTAAGACGTAATTTCTTTCTTTTTTTTTTTCTGCTTTCTCTTACTATTATTAGGGGAGGGGTTCCAAGGCAAGGTTTCTCTGTGTAGCTCCAGTGTCTTGTAGGCCTCGAACTCACAGACTCACAGTTCTGCCTGCCTCTGCCTCCTGAGTGCTGGGATTAAGGCCGTGTGCCACCACCATCTGGCGACGATAAGTGGCTTCTGAGAGAAGCGTTACCCCTGTGTAGGTGACTCCAATTAAAGACACGTACATATATACATACATGCACACACACACACGTATGGAAGTTTCTAAAATACCAGGTTTCCACACGGCCTTTTCAAAAATCCTCAGTGCCAGTTATTCCTCCCTCCAACCCACTTTATTGTTTGAGACAGGGTCTCTCAATGAGCCCAGAGCTTATCCATTTGATTAGACAGGAATCCACCCGACTTCACTCTCCAAAGGCTGGGATGAGAGCTTTTACGTAGGCTCTAGAGACTTGAACAGAGTTGGAAGCGACTCCACATTGCTTCCGGGTGCTGCCCGAAAAGACGCTGCCAGCTGAGGGCAGCTGGTCTGCTCCAGTCTTTCTCTTTCGGGCTGAGGAGCAGAGAGAAGCCCCCAGCCCTGTGAAGCTCGCTGCTCTCTATGACCTACAAGCTCTGTCCTGGCATCTAGCAAATGCCACGTGTTGGACTTGTCTTCAGGAAGCCTTCTCCAGGCATTTCCAAGGAGCCACCCAAAGCCCTTCCAGCCCGGTAACCGGTGCACTCTTGTGATTCCAGGCTCGAGTGTCCTTTGACCGGCTGGCTGCCTTCCTGAGCCTGGAAGAAGTAGACCCTGACGGCACGGACTCCAGTCCCTCCAGATGCTGTGAGTGCTGAAATGGGCAGGAGGGAAGGGGACAGAGACAACATGTGCCATGCAGACGCCACCATCAGCCATGTCACTGGAACCCGATACTGTAAAGCTCCTGCCACCCATAGTGACAGCCAGGGGAGCACTGTGGGATGCCACCTAGGTACTCACAAGTGGGCACCCCATCAAGTCCTTACGCTTGTACAGATGTCTAGGAAGAGAGCCGTGGGCACATACGTGATCTGCGGACTCAGATCAGAGCATCAGTGTAGGGACTCACAAGCTCTGGTGACCAGCTGCCCTGCTCAGCCCCGCCACTCCCACCCCCTGCCTGTGGATCCGGTGACATTAGGGTGCAAGCACCTGCTGCAGGGATTGTCTTGAGGATCACATTTATTTAAGTAATTAGACTAGAACACAGTTAGACTAGAGCATCTATGAAATAAATGCATTTTATTTATTTATTTTATTTATTTAAATTTATTTGTTTAAATTGAAATTAAATTTTATTTATTTAATTAGTTTTGCCCTAAAAATTGGAGGGAGGGTCTTTTTATTTTATGGATATAGGTGTTTTGCTTGCATGTATATCTGTGCACCTGTGCGTGCCTGATGCCCAGGTAGGCCAGAAGATGGTGTCAGATCCCCTGAACTGGAGTCTCAAATGGTTGTGAGCTGCCATGTGGGTGCTGGGAAATGAAGCTGGGTCCTCTGCAGGAGAAGCCAGTACTCTTAACCACTGACCCATCTCTTTGGACCCCCCCTTTTTTTTAATTTTTGAGACAGGGTATTGTAGCCCAGACTGGCCTTGAACTTGCTATGTAGCCAAGGTTGCATTCGAACTCATGATCCTTCTGCCTCTACCTTCCAAATACCGGAATTACAGGCACAAGCAACCACACTGATATCATTGATTTATTTTCTTAAGTAAGTAAACAAATAACTTTCTTAGTGATCTTCATTAAGTAGCCCAAGCTGGCATCACACCCACTCTATAGCCTAGGATATCCTTCCGCTCACTACCTGCCTGTCTCAAACTCCCAGGTGCTGGGATCACAGCCATGAGCCGCCACGCCAAGTTCAGACTTTACATATGCCTGTGTGTGTACATACATATGTGCATATATGTATATACGCACACATACACACACACACACACACATATACACACACACACACACACACATACACACACACACACACACACACATACACACACACACACACACACAGTAGGAGGATCTGAACCTCTGGCTAGGTTTGCCTGTCCCTGAAGCAGGGCAGGTGCCTGTGACGCTTCTAGCTGACACTTGATGCTTTGGGGGTGGGAGCAGAGGGCCTGAGGTCCCGAACACTGAACATGGGGATCCCAGGAGGGAGGACAGCTCCTGTAACTGTCTTCCTGTGTCCTGCAGCCTCAGAGGATCGGATTTCTGTACACAATGGCACCTTTGCTTGGTCCCAGGAGAGCCCGCCCTGCCTGCACGGGTATGAAACCCCACAGAGAGATGCTCTGGGCTTCTGAGCGAGGAACAGTATCATACCTGGGGCTGGAGAATAGTCTAGGCCAGGCCAGGGCTCTGTGCAAGGACACAGGGTACCTGAGACTCCCCCATCAGGCCGAAGACACCCCTCTGCCGGGAGCCGGCGAGAATGAGACCAAAGACATCAGAGGAGTATTCTCTCAAATCTAATGCAAGGGTCGTGGTATTTTATGGGGTTCAGGCGGGAGAGGATCTTTTGGTACTCTGGGGTAAGGCCATGTTGTGGGATGGGCACGTAGGTAAGCAAGTCTGCCAACCGTAGCCTGCCTTTGAAAGCGGGCAGTTTTTGCTGTGGCTTGTGGTCTGTCAGTGCAGAAACTGCAAAGGGGAGGGGCCAGGGATTCCGCCAGCTCCTCATGTCAGGGCTTGGAGTTCCAAGCACCCTCGACACACTGCTTCTGGAGACCCTTTCCACTAGGGCACCACACTAGAGGAGCCTCTGCCCAGTCCCACCAGCTATGTCCTCTTCTGTGCCTCTTGGATCAGTTCCAAGGTCACTGTTACTCAGCCCGGAAGCATCCCACAAAGAGTAAGAAAACCCGGCCATTTCTGTCTACCTCCACCAACACTTGCAGGAGTGTTTGGTGAGCACTCGCCCACCATTCCCAGGCTCTGTTCCGGATGCTGGCGACGGAGGGAAGGCCAGGGCTTGGGACAAAAGCGAAAAGCCCACGGCATGGGAAGGCAGGCATTCCTCATGAGCAAGTAACAAAGCGTGAGTTGGGCGTGAGGGTCCAGAGGTCAGGGAGACCAAGAGTAAAGACCCTGAGGCAGAAGCATGCCTAAGCCCAGATTCTCAGGCTTGCCCTGTCAATATTTTGGGCTGAGAATTCCTCACTGTGGGCTGTCCTGGGCCTTGTAGGATGTTTAGCAGAACTAAGTGCAGCTGAACTCCAGCCCCCATGTTGTCATATGACTCCACCCAACTGGAGCAAAATCACCCTGGTGAGAACCACTGGGCTGTGGTTGAGACGCACTGAGACTGTGGCTGGGGAAGACCTGTATTCACCAGGACTTCCCCTTTGACCCTCAGTCAAACTGGGATGCTGAGTATTAAAGCTTGGAAAGGTTATGGACTGATTTCTTTTTAGTCTTGTTTTTCAAAAACAGGGTCTCACCATGTAGTCTGGCTGTCCTGGCACTCACTCTGCAAACCAGGCTGGCCTCAAACTCATAGAGATCCGCCTGCCTCTGTCTCCCAAGTGCTGGATCTAGAGGTGTGCATCACCACACCCAGCCCTGACTTGGTCTTTAACAGGTCCCTAGGACTGCTGGGTAAGGGCTGACTACAGAAGACAGACAGGAATAGGCTGGGGCGGAGGCAGGGAGAGCAGTAGGCATAGATTGCAAAGGCCTGAGCGAGGGGCTGCAATGGCCAACCCCTAACATCATGATCCCCTCTGTGTGTGCATGGGTATGCGTGCATGTGTGCATGGGTATGCATACAGTGCACACATGTGGTCACACGCATGTGCTTACATCTGCGTACTGGCTGTGCATGTGACTGTATGCTGACGTTTGTGGCGTGTCTGTAAGTGTGAGGCAGGCACATGTGTATGTACGTGTGATGTGCTCAAGTGTGAAAAGAAAGGCAGTCCAGATAGCCAGCCAGGGATCAGGGGAGAAAAGGCCCTGTACACCGCCTTCATGGTCTTCCCAAGGCCTGACCAGCAGGACCGGGTGGGCGTGTCTGGGGGAGGTCCCTGCTTCTGTACACACTGAAGGCTGGACCTCAGGATGAGGTGGGTGTGTATGGGGTTCCCTGCTTCTGTACACACTCAAGGCTGGACCTCAGGATGGGGTGGGTGTGTATGGGGTTCCCTGCTTCTGTACACATTGAAGGCTGGACCTCAGGATGGGGTGGGTGTGTATGGGGTTCCCTGCTTCTGTACACACTCAAGGCTAGACCTCAGGATGGGGTGGGTATGTCTAGGGTTTTCTGATTCTGTACACACCCAAGCCTGGGCCTTCAGAGCTACATCTCCCTTGGGTTGTCAGGATCAACCTCACTGTGCCCCAGGGCTGTCTGCTGGCTGTTGTGGGTCCTGTGGGGGCTGGGAAGTCCTCCCTGTTGTCTGCCCTGCTTGGGGAGCTGTTGAAGATAGAAGGGTCCATGAGTGTTGAGGTAAGGCCACCCCTGCTCCTCCCTGCCCTGGCCACTGAGATACACCTTCAGAGATCCTTCATGGCCAAGATCCCAGCCATCCACTGCCTCTGCCTCCCACCCACGCTCTGAGCACCCAGATCCCCTGCTTTCATATGAACTACCAACAGCAAGGCATGTTTCAGGGTTCCGTGGCCTACGTTCCCCAGGAGGCCTGGGTTCAGAACACCTCGGTGGTGGAGAATGTGTGTTTCAGGCAGGAGCTGGACCTGCCCTGGTTGCAGAAAGTTCTGGAAGCCTGTGCCCTGGAACCTGATGTGGCCAGCTTCCCTGCAGGAGTTCACACCCCAATAGGGGAACAGGTGAGGAGCCCCTGGGGCCTCCCTGGCCTGGGAACAGTATGAGGGGCGAACAATCGGGACAGAAACCAGGAGAGGAGGAGGCACGGCTCAGACCAAACATCCAGCAGCTATTCAGTTATTGAGGAGAAACTGATTAAAAAACTAAACCAGAGTCAAAATCAGAGCAGAGTGCCTGCTCGAATAATGTTAGTCAAATCTCTTCCCCTCTCTTGGCCTCACCAAAGGATCTGAGCAGAAGTGGTCCCTACACAGGACACGGGCATCTGAAGCTATAGAACAGACAGAACCAGAAAACTCTGTGCTAAAAACTAAATCCGGCCCACTACTTGTTTTTGTAAATAAAGTTTTATTGGGACACCTATCCACCGACTTATGGTTTACAGCTACTTTTGCACTCAGAGGTCAGAGCAGGTGATCCGGACAGACATCAAGCTTTACAAGAGTTGCTCCCTGGCCTATCCTAGCAAATGCTGGCTGACCCCTGGATTAGGGAACTGGAGGTCAAAGCTGGGGAGCAAACCGAGGCCTTTGCAGATGGGGAACAGACGCTCCAGCCTGAGCGTCAGCCTCTTGTTTGTTTCTGTTTAACCCCCTCTTGCCTCAGCCTCAGTGCTGAGATGATAGGCCAATCCCAGCCCAGCCAATGGAGAGCCCTGTGCCAACAGGTCAAGTTACTCCCTCCCTCTTCCCAGAACCCTTCAGGTTTTCCGTTGCCCTCAGACTCAGAGGCAGAGTTTTAACCCTCCGCAGACAGCCCACATGACCCCATATGACCCTCTACCTCAATCCCTGTTCCCTGCTCTCGGGCCTCGGGGACCCCACCATGCACACCGAGTCCCCAAAGCACAGATCTGCCTACCTCTGCCTCTGCAGGGATTAAAGGCATACACCACCACCATCCCGGCCACCCAGTCATTCTGATGTCACCAGCAGATGTGCGTTTGTGTCCCATGTTCCCAGGGCATGAATCTTTCCGGGGGCCAGAAGCAGCGGCTGAGCTTGGCCCGAGCTGTGTACCGAAAGGCTGCTGTGTACCTGCTGGATGACCCCCTGGCGGCCCTGGACGCCCACGTCAGTCAGCGCGTCTTCAAACAAGTCTTTGGGCCCAGTGGACTGCTCCAGGGTACGGTAAGTTCGAGTCATAGGGCGAAGTCGGGGAAATCCTGACAGTTCTGTCCTCACCAGGGAGTGTCTCGTCAGCCCTTCTGGAGTCTAGTTTCTTTTTTTATGTCAATCAGCTTTCCTGCAACAATGTTGCATAACAGAGAGCTCCCCAAATCTCTGATCTCTTTCTTAGGGAATTTGTGGTTAAACTAGTTGTAATTTTTCAACTTTATGGTGATCTAAAAATGGTACACATTCCATTTTTTAAGCCACGTAGACTTTGATCTTTTCCTGGGGGTAGCAACAGTTTCTCACAGTGCCAGTTTGTGGTCGTGAACTATGGGCTCCGTCTGCTATGCAATCTTAAGGAAGAAAAAGCAAGCTCTGACAAGTTCTGCACGGCTGAGGTCCGGTGCTCGGTGTGTTAAGTTCTCAGGCTGGAGATGTGTCTGGGTGTTGTGTTATACACACAAGGCCCTCCATCCCCAACACCTCATGAACAGGGTGCCATGGCACACGCCAGTAACCCTACCACTTGGGAGATGGAGGAGGGGCGATCAGACGTTCAAGGTGATCCTCGGTGTCTTGGCTAGCTTCAACTGTTAACAGTCTAGTCATCTGAGAGGAATTTCCTGGATCCCATTGGCCTGCAGGCATGTCTGTCAATTGATGTAGGCGGGCCCAGTTCACTGTGGGTGCCACTACCGCTGGGCCTAGGCAGGGGAGTCCTGGGCTGTTCAGTGAAGCTTGCTAAGTGTGGTCCTGTGGGGAGCTAGCCAACCAACAGGCCCCACGGTTCCTGCTGTGCTTCCTGGGCTGTGAGTGAGTTCCTTGGTGGGAACTGATATTTCAAAGAATAGCAAGCTGCCTTCAGGTTCCAGCCTCGAGCTCCTGCCCAACGGTGACCTAGAAATGTGAGCCAAATAAATCCTTTCCTTCGTTAAGCTGTTTTTGGTCTCAGTGTTTGTCACAGCAGCCTCACACTGTAGGGCACTGCTACAGAGTGAGTTCAAAGCCAGCCTGCGCTACATGAGACTCTGTCTCAAAAAGCATCTTTTAAATGCATTTCCACTGTTCTATTTTGGACTTAAGGCAAGTTTCTGAGATCACCCCACAACCCTATCAGAATGAGAAGCTCTCAAAGGTCCGCCTTAAACCCACATCTTCTCCATTTGAGATACCCCTATTCTTTTTGGATATTGCATGCTCCAGACAAGGACAGGTGCGCAGGAAGGGGCTCCCCCTCTCTGACCAGGACACTCCAGCTCATGTGACTTCTGCCCCTCTCTGCACAGACTCGGATCCTTGTGACACATGCTCTGCACGTCTTGCCCCAGGTTGACCAGATCCTGGTGCTGGCCAATGGGACCATCGCGGAGATGGGCTCTTACCAGGACCTTCTACACAGGAATGGGGCCCTAGTGGGTCTCCTGGAGGGAGCCAGACAGCCTGCAGGTGGAAGAGAAGGAGGTACTGACTGTCCCTGTGCCTGGCTCCCGCTAGCCTCTGGGAGAAGGCTGTGAGGGTCCCATTGGTGTGGGTGGAGTGCTCTGACCCCACAGGGCACCCCTCCCTCACGAAGAGCCAAGGACACTGCCTGGGGCTCACAGTGCCTCTCATCACACTTTTGGCTCTCCGTGTGTTTGTATGTGTAGGCGCACGTGTTGCCGGTGTGCGCGCATGCATGGTGTGTCAGTGTGCGTGCATGCGTGGTTGGAGGCCCGAGGTCCATCTCAGCTGTCATTCTCAGGAATTCCCGTCTGGCTCTCAGAGCCGGGGTCTCTCACTGGGATCTAGAACTCTCTGACTCAGCTAGACCGGCTGACTGGTGAGCCCAGAGAGGCTCCTGTGCCTGCCTTCCCAGGCCTGGGGTTCCAGACACACACTTCCATGTCTAGCTCTTCATGTGGAGTCTGGGAATGAGCTCAGGTCCTCACACCTGTGAGACAAACACTTGCCAGCTTAGCCATTTCCTCCGCATTATACGTTATTTCATTTGACCTCCGCGGTGGGGGCTGCCAGTACTGCCCTTGTAAAGACGAGAAAACTGAGTGCCCGTGGTCCCAGAGTAAGATTCACAGGATCCCATCCAGTGTCTATGCGCAAAGATGCTATGAAGACACCTCAGAGATAGCTTGATGCTAGGGTCCCTCTGCATTCCAGAGAGTGAACATCACCCAGAACGTACAGTGAGAAATACCCTTTACTCCCTTCAGCTCTTTGAGTCAGCATGGTGCCTAATTGTCTATCTGTGGAGATCTCAGCGGGGCTAGCACAGGGGTGTGAAAAGGTAGGAAGCAAGGCCTGCACCTGCTGCAAGACATCCGGCTTCACAGCTACAAGGCATCAAAGCCCTTTTACAAACCAAAATAGCACACAGGAGTAAAATATCCCACAACACTCATACATATGCATGCACACATGCGTATCTGCACACACACACATGCATGTACACATGCGTACCTGCACACACACATGCATACATATGCATGCACACATACGTACCTAAACAGACACACATACACATGCATGCACACATACGTACCTGCACACACACACATTCATACATCTGCAAAAAAGAAAACAGCTGTCTAAATCACTTTTCTATTTCTGTGATAAGACACCATGACCAAGGCAGGGTACAGAAGAAAGAGTCTATCTGCAGCTAACAGCTCAGAGGGTTAGAGCCCACAACCATGGTGGCAGAGAGCATGGCAGCAGGCAGACGCAGTGCTGGAGCAGTAGCTGAGAGCTGCCATCTTGAGGCACAAATCACAAGACAGAGAGACTGGGAATGACTTGGGCTTCGGAAATTCTCAAAGCCTGCTCCCAGTGACGCACCTCTCCCAACAAGGCCACGCCTCCTAATCCTTCCCAAATAGTTCTACCAACTGGGGGCCAAGTATTCAAACGCGTGAGTCTCCGATGGCCATTCTGATCCAAGTCACCACAGCACTCAGCTGTTGGCTCACAGTGTCGGTGTCTTTGAGCTTGACAGAACTTGCCCTCTTGTATTGGACAGCTGTTGCTCCGACACTGCTGCATAACAAACATCACCCGTATTTCAACAGTTTGTAGCAGCGATTACTTCTCGTTCTCAGGTCTGGGTCGAAGCTATTGTATTTCTGCTTAGATTTCTGACCCAACCTTGGAAACATCAGGTGGGAGATGTTTCCTGGGAAAGCTGGCACCTGAGGTTTTGGAGAAGTTAACTAGGAAAGAACATTCTAGGCACAATGAACTGCTTGAGCAAGCGCGTTGGGGAAGCGGAGGCAACTTGACCTTGGATGGTAGTCATCGCGGTTTTCCCAGCCCACCTTAGCAGGTTACTTGGCGGTCTCTGAATGAATGAATGAATGAATGATGACCCTGAGTGACCCCAGGGGAACGTTTGAGAGTGGAGAAAGGTTGCTAGAGCAGCAGCAGGAGCCGTGCTAGGAAATGCTTGCTCCGAGAGGTGGAGGCAGCGCAGCGGTGAGTGTCAAAACATCTGGACTCCGGTGTGGCCCTCACTGACATCCTTGACCCTTGCAGGAACACACGCCGAGGCCGCCAGTGACGACCTTGGAAGCTTTCCTGGAGGTGGGGGGCCCAAGCACAGACCAGAGAGGTGGGTTCACTGGTGCTGAGCGGGAGAGGGCCAGGCTGAGGCCCAAACAGGGTCTGCCTGTGGCTACTGTGCCTCAGGCGGAGAGGGGACAGCTCAACTCATGATGGGCGTGCTGAATGGGCTCAAGGATAATCCACTCACCCCAAAAGATCCATAAGCCAATTGACTGTCGGCCAGTTCTAAGACAAGTATCCCTGAGCGGCCGGTCCTTAGGACAGGGCAGGCTGGCTTCCAAGAAGCTCCTCAGCCCGACAGGAATGACTGTGCTAGACCGCACCGCTCCCATCATGCCACCCTGGGCTGCGGTCTGGTCAAGCCGGTGTCCACCGTTCCCCTTCCTACCAGTCCCCTGCATCCAGGGCATGTGTGGACTCACTGTGGACCTGGGCTTTGACAGCAACAGGCCACTGTGTACCAGGCAGTGTGGGCTTCTGTTGTGGATACTGAGGGTGGGGACATCTGACACCGTGCCAGCAGGCCACCCGGAGAGTGTTCCTGCACATCCGGCAGGGTGATGCACAGAGAAAGATCAGGCAGGTGTCACACGTAGATGTGGGAATGGGTGGAGAGCCGGATGTTGTAGTTTTAAAATCCCCAGCAGCTTCCCATCTCCAAGATGTAGCTTCTCCCACTGTGGCGCTCCGGGGAGGGAAGCCGTGAGGCTTGGGTCTACGACGGGTCCCTCAGTCCTTGATTGAGAAACTGAGAGCCGGCCAGAATGTGCAGAATTCCTGCAAGACCACGGCAGTGGGCTTGACTCAATTTATTGGGGAAACATGGGTACCTATATAGCGAGAAGGGTTTCTGGGTTCCAGGGGCATCGGGGTAAACACTGGTCACACCAGCGCGGGTACGCCAGCCTCATTTGCATGTTGGGGCTCGCAGCAGCCTGGACCTAGGTATTTTCTGGGGTACCAGAGGAAGAGACCTTATATGACTATATAGGGAGAGATAGGTAAATAATTTGCCAGGTGGCATCCTTTGGGGGCTGGGGCCTTGCTGTGACAGGCGGCATAGCTTGAGGTCTGTCAGAGCTGCAGTGAAGGAGCAGCCGAACGCCTTCGGCTCTCAGAAGTGAGAATTCCGGGGTTCCAAGAGCTTCTACCTCACCTCAGCTCCGGGGCAGCCCCACAGGATGTGTGATAGGGAGGGAGAGGGAGGGAGGGAGGGAGGAGGGTGATTAAATGAATGTATGGAAGGACAAAGAAGAGGTTGCATGGTTGGACACACGGACAGATGGAAGGATGTTGGGGTGGGTGGCGGCTCGCAGGAAAGCAGCACGGATGGATGGAGAGGAAGAAGACTGGGTGGGTAGACGATTCGTGAGAGAGAACCAACGATTGATAGATGCCAGAGAGACGATAAGCAGGTAATAAATGCTAGTCACCCCCATTTTGTAGCTGGGAAAACTGAGGTACAGGACAGCAAAACCAGGCCGCACCTCCACAGATGACAGGGGTACGAACGTCTTTAGCATCAAAACTGTGGAAGATTGACATTCAGGCAAGAGGGACTGACGACCTGAAGGGTAAACAGCGAGGCAAACGATTGGAAAGACGCTTAGGCCAAAGCGTAACTTGAGAAGACAGTGGACAACTGTTTTCATTTGGTAAAATAGCATTGGGGGGCTCGCTTGTCTGACTGCAGAGTGAGGGAGCTGGGTACCACGTAGGAGGGAAGCCTGGTACCTGGATCATCCGTGCGCCTACCCACCCGTGCATCCATGCACCCTTCCTTTTATTCACCCGAATCCACAAACGTATCCCTCCCTCCCTCCTTCCTGAGGGAATGGAGGAAGACCTAGAAAGAATACTGCAGAGCTCGCTGGCTTCCACCTGCAGGGGCTCACAGTCCCCCACGGGAAGACACTCACATGCCCTGATTTCCTCTAAATGGCAGGCCCATCGAGTCAGCCCCTGCGAAGGACAGCACCGCTTCAGAGGCACAGACAGGGCGGCCCCTGGATGACCCTAAGGGGACGGGATCGGCGGCAGGAGAGGACGCTGTGCAGTATGGCCGGGTAACCACGAGTGCTCCTGGGTCAGACGGACCGCGCCAGGGAGGGCCCTTACCTGTGGGCCGGATGGGATCCTGACTTTCCTGTTTTTCAATCCTCACAATCTCCCACCCCCTCCCAGAAGCTAGATGGCGAGAGCCTCGTTTCGTAGATGAAGGAGCCAAGGTGTTAAGAGTCGATACTGGTCTCTGTGACCAACACTCAAGTCTAGGGAAGCCCAAATCTGAAGTACACTGTCGTCTCTCTTCTTCCATACTGCCTTGCCTCCTCCCTCAGCCCATCTCACCCTTTAACCCGTGCGTGCATCCCTGTTCTGTCCTTCACTGGCCTTCACCCGGATCACCTGGTATCTCTGGCTCCCCATGACCCACACACGTCTAGAGCGGAAGGTCCCCTGGGTCTGTGTGGGGAGTGTGGCGCTGCCGATGCTGTCTTTGGGGATTTGACCTGGACCACGCCCAACCGACCCTCCCCTCATCCCCTTCTCCCTCCCACCCCTCCCCTGCATGTCTTATAGGTGAAGACCACCACCTACCTGAGCTACCTGAAGGCAGTGGGCACACCCCTCTGCACCTACACCCTGTTCCTCTTCCTCTGCCAGCAAGTGGCATCCTTCTGCCAGGGATACTGGCTGAGCCTCTGGGCCGATGACCCGGTAGTGGACGGGCGGCAGATGCACGCAGCCCTGCGCGGCTGGGTCTTTGGGCTCCTTGGCTGTCTCCAAGGTAAGCCCCGACAGTGAGCATTGCTCAAGCCCCACCTCCCACCCCACCTCCTCCTGTCCTTTAATGTCTGCCTAGAACGTCCTGGGACCAACCATCCCTGGGTCCTTAAGGTGGGGCTAGAGGAAATAAGGGTCTCCCTACTGAGAAGGTATCCCCCAGCGCACACCAGCTGTGTCCTTCACTGCTTTCTCTTCTCTTCTCTTCTTTCTTTTTTCTTTCTTCCTTTTTGGTTACTTAAAAACCATCTGTTTGTTTACTTATCTTCCATGTGTGCGTGGACACAAGGACAGCACAGCACGTGCGTGGTCACAGCTGCAGGCGTGGGTTTCCTCCTTCCACCATGCAGATCCCAGGGCTGATGTGCTCAGGCCATCCCCCTTGGGAGCAAGCGCTTTTTCCTGCTGAGCCTTCTCACCAGCCCAACCTGATTTATTATTTCAATTAGAGACAGTCTTGCCTCACAGCCCAGGCTGACCTCACACTCAAGAGCCCCCCCCCCCGTTCCAACCTCCCGAATGCTGGGGTCACAGGTGTGCACTGCCACACTCAACTCCGTCTGTTAGAAGACAGTAACTCCTGAAGGGATCGCAGGTCCACCTCCGCTGTAAGGCAAGGGGCAAAGAGCTCCCTCGAACCCTCTGCCGGGGCTCCAGCCGCAAAGTGGCGCTGCCTCCAACCGGGATATTGACAGCCAGTCCTGTGACCTTATGTGGAGTGGCGCTAGCTCACGGCTGGTGTCGCTGTCCCCACGGCCTCCGCACTCAGGCTACTGAGCAGCCATGTACGGCCTCATCCTCCTCTTCCCGTCTCCCCACGGTCCTTAACCGTGACTCCCCCACATTCCAAACATGGCCACGGTGAAAAGAAAAGGCTGTGGGAGGCCCCATCGTGAAAGTTGTTTGAGTTCAGCAGAAATAGCAACACACCGCCATAGCCCCAGATACTTGGGAGGCTGAAGAGAGGGTGGGTTGCTAGTTTAAGATCATCAAGGACAACCCAGGTTACTCAGTGAGGCGCTATCTCAAAGTAGGTAAAAGCAAGGACGGGGCTATAGCACTGAGAAAGGCACCTGCTGCCACCTGTTGACTTGAGTTCCTTCCTCTCTCTCCCTCTCTCTCCCTCTCTCTCTCTCTCTCTCTCTCTGTCTCTCTCTGTCTCAAAGATATTTATTTTATTTTTAAGTACATTGGTGTTTTGCCTGCCTCTGTGTCTGTGTGAGGGCGTCAGATCCCCTGGAACTGGAGTTACAGACAGTTGTGAGCTGCCGTGTGGGTGCTGGGAATTGAACCTGGGTCCTCTGGAAGAGCAGCCAGTGCTCTCAGTCCTCAGAGAGATGTCTCCAGTCCTTGAGTTCCACTCTTGGGAGCCATGTGGTAGAAGGAAAGATCAGACTCCACACACACACACACACACACACACACACACACACACACACGCAAACACAATAAATAAATAAATAAATATAATTTTTAAGTAGAGGGGGGTCTGAGGATGTAGCTTAGTGTGGAGCGCTTTTGCTTAGCGCGTGTGAGGCCCTGGGTTCAGTCCTCAGCTCTGCAAACAAAACTCACTGGGACTGTAGCCACATCAGCAGGAAGCTGCGAGCCTGTCTCCCTCCTTCCTCTTAGCTGTGACCAACAACTCCAGTCTCTGTCGGTCTCTGCGAATCTGCCACCCTGGCTGTCCCCAGTGCTTAGAAGGACAAAAAACTGGTGTAGTCCTTACCCTAAATCTAGGTTTTTGTTTGGTTTGGTTTGGTTTGGTTTTTAATTTTTTAGACAGGGTTCGTCTGTTGTAACTCTGGCTGTCCTGGAACTCACTCTGTAGACCAGGCTGGGCTTGAACTCACAGAGACCCACCTGCCTCTGCCTCCCGAGTGCTGGGATTAAGGTGTGTGTCACCACCGCCCGGCATAGTCTTTTTAGACTTTTTAGATTAGACTTTTATTGTACCCAGGAAACTCATATTTCTAAACAAGGCTGCATTTGGAAGTTGAGGTGAGCTGAGTTCGGGCAGACACTGCAGCCGGCCAGCAGTGGGTATGGTGGTCATGGTGCTGGGAAACCTGTCCCAGCCCAACAGCAGGCTCCCTCCGACTCCCCTCTTCAGCAGTCGGACTGTTTGCCTCCATGGCTGCGGTGTTCCTGGGTGGAGCCCGGGCCTCGGGCCTGCTTTTCCGGAGCCTCCTGCAGGACGTAGCTCGCTCTCCAATCGGCTTCTTCGAGCGCACGCCAGTGGGGAGCCTGCTGAACCGCTTCTCCAAGGAGACTGACACGGTGGATGTGGACATCCCAGACAAGCTGAGGTCCCTGCTGACCTACGCCTTCGGGCTCCTGGAGGTGGGCCTGGCGGTGACGATGGCCACACCTCTGGCCATCGTGGCCATCCTGCCGCTCATGGTCCTCTACGCTGGGTTTCAGGTAAGGAGAGGTCAGAGCTCAGGACCAGCCGAGTCACTTCTGTCAGTCCCCTGCCTCTGGGCAAGGCTTGGTGGGAGAGGGTCTGCAGCCGGGTGTGGGGTGGAGTGGCTAGAAGTTCCTCCTCTGTCCCCCAGGACAGAGACACCACCCTGAGGAACCCATACAAGTCCCTGTCTCTCAGTCACTCCCTGGGGTTGGTTCTTCGTGGCTCTACGTCACAGTGTCCCCTTCTCCTACCTGCGCACTTCAAGACAGGCATGCACGGCAGGACTGTGTTCTATCAAGATGTCTGCTTTTCTTTACCAGGGCCAGAGGCCCATTGAAATGGGCCTAGTGCAAAGATCAGGACCTGAGCCAGGCCCGGGGCGGAGGGGGGCATGGGGGGGGCCGCAGCTGTAAGCCCAGCACTTTGGGAAGCAAAGGCCGACTCCAGAGCTTAGCTGCCTGTGTGGACGCAGAGGTGGGCAGTCTGTAGCCTGCCGGTCTTTGAGAAGCTCAGGCTAGCCCAGCCAGGCCTCAGAGTGTACCCACTTTTGCCAGGGGACAAGTGCGCTGGCCTCAGCCAGGATTATTCTGATTGGCCTGTGATGGGTTGTGTGGCTATCCTAAACCAGCCATAAGGCCAATGCTTGATCAGCTAGGCTGAGCCACGTGACCATCTATATGTTGTGGCTGATAATTGACAGAACCCCCTTCCCAACACTCCTGGTAGACTACAGCCATGCTGCAGCTGGCTCAGCTGCCTGGGGCCTCCTCTCAGTTCACCTGACTAGGCCAGATGCTCTGGAGTCCGGCAGAGATGGCTTTGAACTGGGTACTGCGGCTAGATTCAGCAGCCGCCCAATCCCCTGCAGCTGCAAAGTCATGCAAGCAGCCCAGGCAGGCTAACAGTAGAGCTTGGTTCCTGGGGCTCCCTGTGCTTCTAGGGACCCCTCTCTCTCTGTTTCTGTCTCTCCTCCCCTCCCCCACCCCAGAACCTCTACGTGGCCACGTCTTGCCAGCTGAGACGCCTGGAGTCGGCCAGCTATTCATCTGTGTGTTCCCATATGGCTGAGACCTTCCAGGGCAGTCCGGTGGTCAGGGCCTTCCGGGCCCAGGAACCCTTCACCGCTCAGCATGATGCTCTCATGGATGAAAACCAGAGGGTCAGCTTCCCACGACTGGTGGCTGACAGGTAGGAAGAGCCTGGAATCAGAATAGACCCTGGGGACACCCCCCCCACACACACACACACAGCAAGAGTGGAACTGTGGAGTTAGAGGGGTCAAATGGCTTGACCACAGTCACACAAGCTGGGGACAAAGTTGAGGCTGAGTCCACTCAGGACATCTGAACACACAGAACAGAGTCCCCGACACCAGTGGGTTGGAGGTACAGAAAGAAGTCTGTTGCCAGGCAACTATACCAACCTCTGTTTCCTTGGTGGCAAGGCAATTGGTATTAAGCAACATTAATCTCATTTTGAGGACCAAACAAGGGCAAGACATGGGTTCAACTTCCAGCTCTGCTCTTTTCAAGCTGAGAGACCCTGGGCAAGTTACACAACCTCTCTGAGCCTTATTTATTTAACCACTGCCATACTCAAGGTGGCTTTAAGGATTGAACAGTTACAGGGAGTGCTTGTAACAAGCTTACCACATGCCGCGCACTGCCCCGGGCTTCCCTGAGCCTCAGCTTTTCCTGCACTGTCAAATGGGAACAGTATCTTCTCCCCTTGCAACAAGATAACCAGAGTCACGTGCGAGGTTCCTGGGGTTACGATAGGTTCAGTCTGGGCCCCGAGCTCTTTGAGCATGCCTGGCTCATGAGACATGCTCACTGCCTGTTACATGAACGAATCGACAGAACAGGACTCAGTGAGAGGGGTACACTGTACCCCTCCATTCAGAATGTATTTGTTGAGCACATACTTCATGCTGAACTGTGGACTGGAGCTAGATCCAGGAAAGAGAAAAGATTCCTGTCTCCACAGAGCCCAGGGCCTTCTAATGGTGACAACAGGTGACATGAAATGATTTGGCTCACCGCCTGGTGGCGCATGCCTCTAATTCCAGCACTCAGGAGACAGGCGAATCTCTGTGAGTTCGAGGCCAGCCTGATCTATAGAGTGAGTCCCAGGACAGCCAGAGTTACAACAGTGACACCCTGTCTCAAAAAACCAAAAAGAAAGAAGGAAAGAAAGAAAGAAAGACAAAGAAAGGAAGAAAGGAAGAACGGAGAGGGAGGGAGGGAGGGAGGGAGAGAGGGAGGGAAGGAGGGAGGGAGGGACAAATGATTTGGCTGGAGAGAGAGAATCATGAAGAAGGAGGTCAGTGGGTGAGAAAGGAGAAGCACAGCACAGTCAGGGCAGGCTCCTGGGACAGGTCACTTCGGAGCTGACCGAGTGTGAGGATAAGGGCGTGGTCACATGGGGAGGTGGCCAGGGCTGTGATTTGGCTCTGTCGGTAAAGCGTTTGTTTGCCTTGCAAGTAAGCAGGTGTGGGTTTAATCACCAGAACTCACTTTACAAAACAGCCAGGCATGGTGGCACGAGCTTGTGTTCTCATCACCAGGAACGGAGGCACCTGGGTCTCCGAGCTCACTGGCCGGCCTAACCCTCACGACAAGTTCTAGGCCCGTGACACACTGTCATAAGACATGGTGAATGACATCTGAGGAGTGACGGTTGAGACTGTCCAGGGAGATTGTCCTCCGGCTTGCACACTCCTGTGTACATGAAGCCACACTCACACCAGGGCGGGACCGGTTGGGGACAGGCTAGGCCAGGGATGGAAATACGAACTCCCAAAACAGGAATCTCTATAGAACACCCAGCATGGGCCAGGCCTGGGGCTGGGTCATTAGGTGAGGTAGAAGAGCGTCACTCCTCATTCCGCACTGTGAGGCCCCTAGTGGGCGCTGAACGCTCACCGTGACCAGTGCCCACACTCAGAGAAGTGGATCCTGTCAGTCCTGCTGACCCCACGTCCGTCCGTCCGTCCGTTTGCAGGTGGTTGGCTGCCAACCTGGAGCTCCTGGGGAATGGCCTGGTGTTCGTGGCCGCTACGTGCGCTGTGCTGAGCAGGGCTCACCTGAGCGCCGGCCTCGTGGGCTTCTCCGTCTCCGCTGCCCTCCAGGTACTCCAGCGCCCTAGCCCATCAGAGACAGATGGACCCCTGTGGGAGTGTTTCCAGGACTCCCGAGACCCCGTGCCCGTGAGAACCCTGTGTGACCTCAAGCAAGTGTCTCCAGACCCTCTGTGTGCCCGTCCAAATGACGCCAGCCTCGGCACTTCCTGTAGATGAGCTGAGGCAGGGGAGCAGCGCCGAGAGCAGCGTGCTTGTGGTTAAGGGTTGATGATACGCAGTGTTGGGTCATAATATAAAATAAAAACACAGTATACACATAAAATACAAAATAAAACACAGCATCTCCATCTCTCCCTAACTCCCTCACACACTCAACACAATACTCTCTCACACAGTCTCTCTCTCTTACACACACACCCACACACACACACTATCTCTCTCTCTTATTCTCTCACACTCAAATGCAAACACAGTCTCTTATACACACAATCTCTCTCCTCTGTCTCACACACACACATTTGCTCCTCTCTCTCTCACACACACACAGTCTCTCTCCTCTCTCTCTCACACACACACACATTCTCATACACGTTCTCTCCTCTCTCTCTTACACACACAGTCTCTCTCCTCTCTTTCTCTCTCTCACACACACACACACACTCTCACACACATTCTCTCCCACTCGTCTACACAAGCAGCCTCAGATGCAGAAGGCGCTGCTCTAAGAGCTTCACAAATTGCCAGTCACATCCTTCGGGGTCAGCGCTCTGGGCAGAAACAGCAAAACAGACAAGGCCACCGGGCCGTGTGGCAGGCTGTTCCTGCTGTGCCAGGCAGGCACAGCTGGAGAGGTTGGACTGAAAGGAGGGCAGGGCCAACTATGGACCTTTTTATAGGTTCTGGCAAGACACTTGGAGGTTCAGATTGGTATGGAAATCTGGGGAAAACTAGCTCCTCTGCAGAAGCTGCCTGAGTGGAAACTCATGTATCTAATCCTTGCTGGGCGTCCTGGTAGGACTAGGCACCCTCTCTGGTCCTGTCTCTCTGTTTGGGGCCAGTGGATTTGTGCGGGTACCATCTGCCTGCTCTATGCACTGTCCTACTGGCCAGAGCCAAGCCGCACCCTGTGGGCACAGGTCGCAGCTTCCCCCTTGCCTGTCCTGGCGCTTGGTCAGCGTGGAGGGCTGATGCGAACCCGGAGGAGCCCAGCCGAGGTGTCTTCTCAAACAGGTGACACAGACACTGCAGTGGGTGGTCCGCAGCTGGACAGACCTGGAGAACAGCATGGTGGCCGTGGAGCGTGTGCAGGACTACGCCCGCATCCCCAAAGAGGTGAGATGGGGGACCATGGGCCAAGGGCGATGCCTGCCCTCTTCCTTTCCTGTGAAGCAACCTCCCCGTGGGCTGGAGTCACAGCCAGGCTGGCAGCCATAGTGAAGAGTTTAAAACCCCGCTTCCTAGCTGGAGCAGCGGTCACTCGCCTGAGTGCCAAGATAGTGTCGCTGCATCAGCAGGGGGGTCCCTCAGCTTGGTGACAGCCATGCTCCAGCCAGGCGGCCCCTGGGACAGGACAAGACAGTCACAGTGGCGCTAGAATGGGATCGCCACCTAGCGGCAAGCCAGAGACAGGACAGCCACACAGCCAGAACAGACGGATGGCACAATGCCACAGGAACAGAGCAGCAACGTAAACGACATGGCCTCATGGGTGCAGCGGCTCACAACTAGACCCCAGCCAGCACTCAGGAAGTTGAGGCAGGAGGATTACTGCTAGTTTGAAGCCAGCCTGATACATGTAGTGAGTGTGAGGTTATTCTGAGCCTCATAGTGAGAAGCTAGGCTGGGTAGAAAATGTGAAGTGAGCCTGGGCTACACAGCAAGTTAGGGGCTAGCCTGGGCTACACAGCAAGTTAGGGGCTAGCCTGGGCTACACAGCAAGTTAGGGGCTAGCCTGGGCTACACAGCAAGTTAGGGGCTAGCCTGGGCTACATAGTAAGTTAGAAGCCAGTCTTGGCTATACATAGCAAACAGGAGCCTAACCTGGACTATATAACAAGTCAGAGGCTATTCTGAGCTACATACGTAGAGTTAGAGTGTAGCCTGGGCTAAATAGTAATTTGGAGGCCAGCTTAGGCTAAATGGCTAAATAATCTGGGCTACAAGAAGGTTAGAAGCCAGCCTTGGCTAAATAGCATGTTAGAAGCTAGCCTGGGCTGTATACTGTTGTTGTCCCCAAACAGCAATGAAACACTGCTAGGATGCCCTGGGGTGGTTTCCAATGAAGGGTGTCGTGGGAGGCAGCCCACCCGTGAGGAGCTTGGAGGGCAGCTCTCTGACCAGAGCCCCGCTGCCCCCTGACCCAGGCGCCCTGGAGGCTGCCCACCTGCGCAGCCCGGCCTCTCTGGCCTTGCTGGGGACAGATCGAGTTCCAGGGCTTCGGGCTCAGATATCGCCCAGAGCTGCCCTTGGCCGTGCGGGGCGTGTCCCTGAAGATCCACGCAGGGGAGAAGGTGAGCGGCCCTCGCACTGCATCGGGCGGACCAGGCTCCATCTGAGACCCTGCCTAGCTTTCTTAGCTTCTGTCTCCGTGCCCTGATCTGCCTCTGGGGTGGGTGGGGAATGACTGGAGATCCCGAGTGGATGAGGAGCTGGATGACTGACCGGGGGTGGGGGGGGTGTCGAAGGGGAGGACGGCTGCAGGGGAGGATGTGGGGGGATGGGAGGGCTCCCCTGAGAGGATGGGGAGTGGAAGCTAGGACACAGAGGGAAAGCAAGGGCGGAAATGCCGCCGGAGACACTAGAGAGTGCCCAGAGGGAAGCTGGGGTGGAGTGACGTGCCGTGTGTTGAAGGGGCCTGCCCCCACGGAGGGTGAACCCCAGGGCTGGGGCAGACCTGCTCACTGTGGGCTCCCCGCTCTTCTGTTCCCCGGTAGGTAGGGATCGTGGGCAGGACAGGGGCTGGGAAGTCCTCCCTGGCTTGGGGCCTGCTGAGGCTTCAGGAGGCTGCTGAGGGTGATATCTGGATCGACGGGGTCCCCATCACCAAGGTGGGGCTTCACACACTGCGGTCCCGAATCACCATTATCCCCCAGGTGAGGCTTAGGACCTCGGGAGAGAGGGGCTGGGGTGGGAGCTGCGGCATGGCCTCGTTCTGACCCCGCATCCCTCCGGCCAGGACCCGGTCCTGTTCCCAGGCTCTCTGCGGATGAACCTGGACCTGCTTCAGGAGCACACAGACGAAGCCATCTGGGCGGCACTGGAGACGGTGCAGCTCAAGGCCTTCGTGGCTGGCCTTCCCGGCCAGCTGCAATTTGAATGCGCTGACCAGGGAGACAACCTGAGGTACGGCTGTCCACCAGAGGCAGGGCCAGAGGAGAGTGGGCGAGGGCAGGGACAGTCTGGGCTCGGAGCAGTCTCCGGGGGATCCCCGACCTCCTTCCCTGCTGTCCAGAGCCATGGGATCTGTATGCAACACGCCTTTTCCTACAACGAAACCCAGCCCAGACTCTGTCCCTCTCAGTATTTACTTTTGTTCAAAACTACCATGCTTGATGTTTGACGCTGATCTCAGATTTGTTGTGGCTAAGTGATAGGGGGTGTTCTTTCCCTAAAATGTGTGTGTGTGTGTGTGTGTGTGTGTGTGTGTGTGTGTTTAGGGCCAAAGGTCAACCTTGGGTGTCTTCCTCTGTTACTTCTCATCTTAGTTTTCAAGACAGGGTCTCTCACGGAACCTGGAGCTCATTGATTCTCCTATGCTGATTGGCCTATAGGCTCCCAGATAGCCTCCTGTCTCTGCCTTCCCAAAGCTGGGATTTCAGGTGCATGCCGTGGTGTCCAGTTTTTATATGGTGTTGGAGGTCTGGACTCGGGTCCTTTCTATTTTTTTGGTTTTTTGAGGGTTTCTCTGTTTTAACTCTGGCTGTCCCTGAACTCACTCTGTAGACCAGCTGGACTCGAACTTACAGAGCTCCTCCTGCCTCAGCCTCCCAAGTGCTGGGATTAAGTGTGTGCGCCACCACCGCCTGGCCCCCGAACTCCTTATGTTTGTATGGCAGGCATTGTTCTGACTGAGCCATCTCGCCAGTAACGCTTTTTGCTAAAATATTTTAAGGATGAAATACATAACTTCAACAGGGCCTGGGGGCAGACACTGTGCTTGTTAGTCTTCAGCGCAGGGCCTGGTGCATGCTAGGGAAGTGCTCTACGGCTGCTCTCCAGCCCTGAATGCATAGCTCAGCGGTGTGAGGTGTGTATGCATAGCTGGTCCAGGGACAGGCTTGTGATTCCAGCACTAAGGCTGAGACAGGAAGAGTTCAAGTTTGAGGCCAGCCTGGGCTACATAGTGAGACACTCTCTCAAAAACCCAAACCAAATAAGACCTTTAATCCCAGCACTCCGGGAGGCAGAGGCAGAGGCAGGTGGATCAGAGTGTGAGGCCCCGTCTCCATAGTGAGTCCCAGGCCAGCCAGGACTACATAGTAAGACCCTGTTTCAAACAAATAAATGCTAGGTTTAGCAGCTGCCGATAATCTCAGTGCTCAGAAGGCAAGATAGGAGACCCCTGGGACAAGCTAGCTAGCCAAACTCGCTAAGTCAGCCTACTCAGGGCTCAGAGAGAGACCCTGCTTCTGTTAATAAAGTGGAGGGTGATTGAGGAAGACACTGGTGTCAGCCTCTGGCCTCTACACGCATGTGCACACACATGCACTTGTGTGGACAGATGTGTGGCAGATGTGTGCACAATGCACATGTAGAAAAAGAAGAAAACAGCCTTTTTGCAACTGTGGGGAAACCAAGGCACAGAGGTGTGAATGACTTGTCCACAGTCAACCTTCACCAAGACGGCAGGAATGGAATGGCCCCAGCCCCGCAGACTTTGGCCCCCATGGTGGGGGCAGCACAAATAGGCGCCATCAGAAGGTGTCCCCGGGGCCTGCTTGCAGACAGGCCTCTACTAACTGCTGATACCTACCTAGCCTAACTCTGCAGCTTATTCACAGTGTGGGTCAGAAGCAACTCCTGTGCCTGGCACGCGCCCTTCTCCGCAAGACGCAGATCCTCATCCTGGACGAGGCCACTGCCTCCGTGGACCCAGGGACGGAGATGCAGATGCAGGCAGCTCTGGAGCGCTGGTTCGCTCAGTGCACGATCCTGCTCATCGCGCACCGCCTGCGCTCCGTGATGGACTGTGCCAGGTGAGGGGTCCCTCCCCACAGCCATGCGCAGGGCTCTGGAGGTATGGGAAGACGCGTGGTGTGTTCATCTGCAAGTGTCTTGGGGTGGATCGCAGGAGCCCACTGTGCAGGGGCAGATCAAGCTCCCCAGAGAAAGGCACCCCAGAACCTGAGCATCCAGGAAGGGGGGGCTGGGAAGCAGCTTGTAAAGTCAGACATCTGGGGAATTAATTTAAAGCGGAGGGCCTCTCAGCTGACGAAAGCCTTGGCTACTGTCACAAGAACCACCCCATGTCCCTCTTCCTTGCAGGGTTTTGGTCATGGACAAGGGGCAGGTGGCAGAGAGTGGCAGCCCAGCCCAGCTGCTGGCCCAGAAAGGCTTGTTCTACAGGCTAGCCCAGGAGTCGGGTCTTGCCTGAGTCAGGACTCCTGATCGCCTCCTTGGAGTCAGCCATAGAGACCGCAGTGGCTAGAGACGCCAGAGACCCAGGGGCCGCTGGGGCTCCACAGGATGGCCAATCCAGACTCTTCTCTGGGAGAAAAATGGCAGAGAATGTGACAGACTGTTGGAATACCAGATCTGGAAGAACCTGGCATGCCCATGTTGTTCTGAGCACGGCCAAGCTCAACCAACGGTCAAAATGGTCAGTGATTCTCAGCCCAAGCTACTTCAAGGCCACACCCACCCCAGGCCACTCAGGCTGGGCACCTTGGACCTGGGTGACGGTGTGCACAGTTCCCCTAACTCTCCTTATTTTGAGGTCATTGTAGATTTCACACACAGTATTAAGAAATCACAGAGAGAACCTATGGACCCTCTGCCCTGTTTGATCCAGGGTGACACCTCCAGCTCCAGGACAAGATCAAGTGGCTGGTTGACACAGACCATGTTCACATTTCCTCTCTTGTCCGCGTGTGGAGCCAGTGCTGTTTGTTGTCATTGCTTTGTGAGACGGGATTTTCACATAGCCCAGACTGGCCTTGAACTCTCTTTGTTGCTGAGGATGGCCTTGAACTTCCGATGATCCTGTCTGTGCTCCCAAGTGCTGGGATTCCAGGCCCGTGTCTCCACACCCTGTTTGGGGGGTCCCAGACCCAAGGCTTTGTGTGCTAGGCAAGCACTCTAACAAACTGCGTTACACCCCAGCTCTGGATTCAGTTCTGTACCTGTTTAAAATTGTTATAATGAAACGTCTATCACTGAGTAGCCTGGGCTGGCCTCAAACTCAGGATCCTCCTGTCTCAGCCTCCAGAGGGCCGCAATGACCGGCATGAGCCACCACGCCCACCTGGGCTCATCACTGTTACCTGGCAACACCACTGCCATTGTTGGCTGTGGGCCAGGGCTGCTGAATCCTGTGCACCATAGTGTATGGAGCATAGCCTTGGCTTCTGCTCAGAGATGCCCCTCTACAGCCACGGCAAAGCAACTTCCATACTGCCACAGGCCCCTGGGGTGCCATCACCGGTTTGATCTGCCCTAGTATCACCCATGACTCACCTTGGCATGGGTGACAACTGTGCTGGGGTCCAGGAGAGGGTTCCTATCTGCTCCTAGGATACGGGGCTTTCTCTACCCTCTGCCCTGAGGCTTCTCTGATGACCCACCTTGATACAGGGTTTTGGGGTTTCCTTTCAGTCCAGAGTGATGCCCCTTTGCAAGAGTCATTCTGCAACTCATTCCGAGGGTTTTCCACATGGTGAGGAGCCGGCCTCGTCACCAAGGCTGACTTTGTTGTCCAAAAGACGAAACTGATGACAAAAAGCAGGGTTAGGGTACCCAATGGCCAAGTAGAAACGTGCCCTGGGCTTCTAATCACCCAGTTCCAGCAGTCCTGTGGGCAGTTCTTCTCTTG
The DNA here is from genome assembly GCA_026225945.1 of Cricetomys ansorgei. Lineage (NCBI taxonomy): Eukaryota > Metazoa > Chordata > Mammalia > Rodentia > Nesomyidae > Cricetomys > Cricetomys ansorgei. The sequence goes on along the minus strand of JAMJFZ010002635.1, from coordinate 2,562,297 downwards.
GGGAACCAGAAGTGGGGCACACAACACTCAGCCTGCCGTTCCGCTTCCAGGCCTGAGGCAGAGGCTGCTGTGTGTCTGCTAATCCAGCTGGGGACCCTAAAGAGGCTCCGTGGAGGCCCCACCTTGTCTGGGAATAGAACCCAGGCCACAGGGTGACCATCACATGGGAGCACCAGGCTGGCTGGCAGCGTGATGGGCCCAGCTGGTGGGAGGGGCAGGAATCAGCCCCAGCAGGCCACAGACAGCTCTCTGGCTGTTCCTGTAGACCCTTTTCCTTTCTGTGGTGCTGGGGGTGCAACCCATGCCTGGCAAACGCTACCCCGATCCACCTCCCGGCCTGACACTGGAGGAGTCAGCTGTACCAGAGTCTTCCTCCTTGCTACAGGTACAGCAGTGTGCCAGGCTTGGCAGCAGATGCGGGCAGCTCAATCAGAGGAGGCAGGCACCAACACATGGCCCCTTCTATTAGTATTTTTATTTAGCTTGGACAGAGATGGAAAAGCAGCCTGGCATTCGGGAGCCCAGGGACCACACAGCTCTGACAGGAAGGTGTCCTGACAGTTGGGAGCCCAGGGACGATACAGAGTGGGAAGGTGTTGCAGCTCTGAAAGGAAATATCATCCCTGGCTGTCTCTGTGGCTGCCTCCGCTTGGGAGGAAGACAGCAGCCAAAGCTGCACCCCTCCCTACTCTCAGTAAAGTCCAGAAGGCTGCTCTTTATATAGTGTCCCCCAAGGGGGGGGGGGCAGAGCCTCCCAGGGTGGCCTGTGATTGGTGGGATTTTTTTGCCCTTATTTGGCAAGTCCAGAGAGGGATGAGGGGCCCAACTTAGGACCATTTGTGTTAGTTGGGGCCACTTCTGTGCTGCTCTGCCAGGTTGAGAGACCCCGGAGCCATCTGGGAGTGGGGTCCCTGATAGTCCCAGGGTGGGGAGCTTTCTTATAGAAGGCCTCAAGTCCCAGAGCTCCCTAGCCTTGCAGAGCCAGACTCCCTCAAAGGGGAAATACGCTGGCACCCCAGTGGTCCTTGGCACCATTTGGGATTCATGATGGGCACAAGGGGTGGTGCCCGGAGTCCCCAGCAGGGTGGCAAGGGAGGCAAGCAGCAGCCCCAAATGGCAGTAGGCAGTAGGAGGGGCTAGGCTTGCTGAGGAAAGTCAAATTTGGTCCCCAGCAGAAACACAGATAGCTGTGAGGTGCCATTTTGGGGCAGGAGCAGGCGGCCAGCAGCCCAGTCCTCAGCTCCATCTGCCTACAGGGCCCACCATGAAGCAGTCCCTGGGTGGCTGAGGCAGCTTGGCTGCTCAGCTCCTGGAGGAGGGTTGGGCCTGGCAAGAGGGCAGGGCTGAGGTGGAGGGGTCCTCAGAGCCCCAGCTGTGGACCGCTGGGGGGCACTGGGCACCGGGGTGGGAGCAGCCCTTGCTCTGTAAGTATAGAGGGACATGTCAGGGAAGGAGCTCTCCACCAAGGGGACCCCCACGCTGTGTGCAGAGGGAGGGACCCTCCAAACAGGCGGGCTCTCCAGACTGAGGGCTTTGCATACTTTGGAGCCCCTACACTGATTAGCTGTGCCTCTAGGCATAGGTGTTGTAATTTTACAGAGCAGCAGAGGTACTGGACACAGGTCTTTGCATTACCAGATTAGCTCCATGGCGGTGTCAGCACTTTTCCTGTTTACACTGTCAGTGCTTCAGCTCTGAAGGGGGGAAGGTGTCCTCAATGCAAATGTTACAGCTCTGAGGGGAGAAGTTTCCCCAGTAGAAGTGCCACAGCTGAGCTGAAGTATTGCAATTCTGGGAGGAAATTATCCTGGCAGCCAGGAGCCAAGGAACCACAAAGTCACGCCATACAACAAATCTCACACAAGAGATTTGTTGGAAAAGACACGGGCAGTGGCTGCCTCTGCTCAGGAGAGGAGCAGCAGGAGACTGGTCAGGACTGGAGCCTTATATAGGGTTTTTGGAGGAGATTTCTGGAGTGAAATTTCCCAAGATGGGAATTTGGAGGGTTTCGAGCCTTGATCTGAGGCAAACTCGGGGTTTGGTGGGTTTCTGGCTCAATGGTTGATGGGATTCTGAGCTCAGTGATTGGTGAGTTTCTGGCTCAGTGGCTGCTCAGTGATTGATGGGTTTTTCAAAACCCGGAAGTGAGTTCAGACTTTTCAGTGAGCTAGGACTTTACACCCTACAAACATGAGAACCTGAGCATAGTTGCCTGTAGTCTTCCTGATTAGCTAGGACCCTGTACAGAGGTTTCTGCACTGTTCATGATTGTATACACCCCTGGAAACAGGTTTCTGCTCTTTGCCTGCATAGCAGCACCCCTGAACATGGGAGTCTGCGCTATTCTTATTTAGATGGAGGCCTGGGTACAGTTCACTATGGATTTTCTTTATAAGCTTCGTAAGTGTCTAACCCTGACTTAAGCCTACCCTAACCCTAACCCAAACCCAACCCTAATACCTTTGATTGACAAGGGCTGTAAGTTCACATGGAAACTATAATTGTTTTCCAACTCAAGGGCATCTCGGGTAAGTGTTACAGCTCTGAGGCAAGGAAGGTGTCCCCAGTGGAAGTGTTACAGCTCTGAGAAAAAAGTCATCCTGGCAGCTGGGAGCCAAGGAGTACCACAAAAATCACATTGCACAACAAGTCTCATGCAAGAGATTTCTTGGGAAAAAGACACAGGAGGGTGGGTACCTCTTCTTAGGTAAGAAACAGCAGTGAACGGAGCAGAAGGCAGGCTTATATAGGGTTTTCAGGGAAGGAGTTTTCCAGGTGAGTTTGGGGAAGCTCAAGGATTGGTGGAGTTTTTCTTAAAACCTGGAAGTGAGCTCGGACTTTTCATCCTACAGTAATTCTCATTTGGCTCCTCTGATGAATTTTGTCTTGCTGAGTAAAGTGCCAGTAACTGTAAAGAGGAACTTAAGCAAAACAATTCTGGAGCTGGGCGGTGGTGGCGCACTTCTTTGATCCCAGCTCTTGGGAGGCAGAGGCAGGCAGATCCCTGAGTTCAAACCCAGCCTGGTCTACAGAGTAAGTTCCAAGACAGCCAGAGAAACCCTGTCTCAAACTCCAAAAGAGAAAGACAGAAGAAAGAAAAGGAAAGAAAGGAAGAGAAACAACTCATAGGCTCTTTGCAAAGGTTGTCTGACCTTGCTGTTTTTGCTAATCATACATTTTGGGTTTTGTAACTATCTGCTTGGCTTACAGCCGTGGAAAGGAATCCTGAGGGACTTCCCTTCCAGCTTTAATAACTTATTTGCTTCCAGTTGTGGGAAAGGAACCTTGGGACTCTTCAGCCACGATGTGGTTTCCTTGCTTAAATATGGACCCCGGGAAAGACTTGGGGCTGCAGTAGGGTCCTGAGCGCCCAGGTGCACTGTCACCAGCCAGCCGGAATAAAGACTTCCAACGGGCTCTTAGACTGTGTGTGCATGGTCTCTTACGAGAGCTCAGAACCAGACCTCCGCAGACATCTGCACTCACACACATACTATAGGCAGACACGACATATTCACGTAATTAAAATAATAAAAAGGCCTGTTTTTCATGATTTCCTGGCACACCATTTTGTGTCTCTCATCACTGTCATCGTCACTAGGAGTGAACCAAGCCAACTGAGTAACAGTTCTACTCAGAGCTCTGAGATACTGGGATATCATGGCCCCTCAGAGGCAAGATTGTTGTTACATGGGTCCAGTTTGTGGTTGGAGCATCAAGGAAGCTGCTCACCCGGTTCTGGTCAAGAAACTGAGTGATGACAGGGTAGTGGAATGTGATACCTACCCATCAAGCATGACCTGACATCGCTTTCTTCCAGCCACGCCCTGCTCCTCATGGTCCATCAGTGGGTGAGTGCTCACAAAGAAGTGAGCGCCTTCATGGTTCAATCGCCCATCCTCAGCGCCTGAACTGGGGCCCAAGTCTTCAAAACATGAGACTGCTGGGGACACTTGCTTACAAACCAAAACAGCCCGCTGCATGGGAGCAGAGTCCAAGGAGAAGGAACTGGTAAACAGTGGGGGGTGGAGAGATGGCCAGAGGTTGAGGACACTTGTCCTTCTTTTAAAAGCCGAGTTCCCTTCCAAGCGCACACACCAGGAGGCTCACAGCCATCTGTTCCTCTCGCTCCAGGGAATCCGATGCCTTTGACCGCCACAGACACCTAAACTCAAGCACATACCTACAACCAGACACATACACATACGCGTGATTAAAGCTTAAAAACAATAAATGTTTAAGACAAGGTGTCTTGGTCACTGTTCTATTGCTCTGAAGACACACCATGGCCAACACTGATAAAAGAAAGCATTTAATTTGGGAGCTTGATTACAGTTTCAAAGGTCAGTCCATTACCAGCATGGTGGGGAGCATGGCGGCTGGGAGCTACACCCTGATCTCCAGGCAGAGAGAAAGAGAGACTTGACCTGGCATGGGCTTTTGAAACCTCAAAGCCCACGTTCACTGACAAATAGCCTTCTACAAAGCCAGACCTCCTAATCCTTATAATTCTTTCATACACATAATGTTTGATTAAACATTCAAATCTATGAAAGAAGGACAGATAGCTTCCTGGGATGCTGGGCAGAGACTGTTCATGGGAGATACAGAAAGACATAATCCTGTAATCCCACGTGTCCAAGGGCAGATAACCTTGAGGAAGGTTGAGTGGGAGCTGTGTAGATTCCGTTTGGTTAATTCAGCTGCACTGGATATGCTCCAAATGCACCAGATATACTTAGTCACCTGTAGGCAGAGATAACCCAGACAGGAAGTACGTCAGGATAGATGCTTGCTCCTGATTGGACCTGGTGGGAAGTGCATAGCCTTATGGGTTCTGCCTTTATAAGCATCTGTTCCACGTGACTCAGCGCCATTTTGTGGTAACTCCAGTGTGGCAGGGCCACTCCATGGGAACCTCAAAATGATCCTGGTCAGAGTCCATCTTCCTGGACAGTATTTAATTAATTTAATTAAGGTCTGAGTTGTGGCGGGTAGTCTTATTCGAGACTGGTGGGATTTACAAAATAAATCCCAAGAAAGACCTAAATCCAGCAGGGCAAACTCTAAATGCTACCTCTCTGTGAGAATCGTCACTGATTCTCAGAATGCTGAAAGGTTTGTTTTGCGTATAGACACTGCCGAATTCATTCCGGATAATTCCGAGTTAACATTTTTATTTATAGAATTGCAACAAGCAATTCGAGGCAGAAATTGTCCATTATATATTACTCATTAGATCTTACGCCAGGTTCCCAGGCCCAATGGCACGTGGTAGTGATGAGATCGATCAGTTATTAATGTGTTAGAAGCCTCAAAGTTTCAAGAAAAGCACCACGTAAACAGCAAAGGGCTAAAAACTTGGAGACAAGCCAAGGAAATTATTTTAGAAACTGCCCCACATGTTCCTTGTAGAACCAAGTCCCATTATCTGCCGGAAGGAACCCTAAAGGTGTTAAAAGAGGGGAAATCTGGCAGATGGATGTATTTCATGTCACAGAATTTGGGAACCTAAATTGGTACACCATACTATCGACACATATTCCGGATTTCTATGGGCCTCTGCCTTGAGTTCTGAAAAGGCTGACTCTGGAATTACACATTTACTGGACGTAATGGCCATTACGGGCATATGCTTACAAATCAAGACTGACAGTGCCCCAGCATATGTCTCCAGTAAAATGAAAAAAATTTTTGCATATTAGCTGTGTACTACACAATCCTACAGGACAAGCAGTTCTAGAAAGATCTAATCAGACGTTAAAAGAAATGCTTGAAAGACAAAAAGGAATAACAAAGACGCCCTCCCCCGAGATAGACTACTACTATCTTTAAATTTTCTGAATGTTAATGCTACGGGAACAACAACGACTGAAAGACATTGGACAATAGAAAACTCTGCTGAGTTGATTTAACCCATGTATTATAAAGATGTATTAACATCTGAATGGAAATCGGGACAAAGTTTTGTACTGGGGCAGAGGAAAAGCCCAAATTTCCAGTGGAAATGAGAAGTCGTGGGTACCATCAAAAATGATAAAGATTAGATATGAGCCGGAAAGCTCCCCTGATCACCCTCACAGCTGAGCTAGGAAAGCCTGACTGTGGAAAAACTTGACTAGACCATTGTATGAGTCGGAGGAGTTTTTCATTTAATAAACTCCTGGGGACCAGAGAAAACTAATCAATATCTCACAACTGATAGTTTAATAAGAAAGGGGAAATGTAGTGGGGCAATTGGAAGACGTTTTTGTTATTTTGGTTTCTTTAAAAACGCAAAATGGCGTTTGGATTAGGTTTACATTCCCCTCGCTGGTGTGGTGGACGATTGTGAGTTTGATCTGGAATGCTCGATGCAGGTGGCTATAATTTGGTTAGGTGCAGCTGTCTGGGCATGTGCAGCTTGGTCCTGGGATCGTGTGCCCCTTGGGTTTATGGGAACTTCTGCTTAGAGTATAAAAGGTCTGAAGCCCCGAGAGCTGGGGTGGGTGTTGGTTGGTGGTTCATTGGTTGGTTGTCCATGGTTAGTGTGTTGATATTTACTTAAGAGAACAAAGGTTGGAGGGATTGAGTTTGCAGCTAGTGAGCTGCGATGCGAGGCTGACTCACTGTCAGCTGGTCCTCTCCAAGCTTAGGACAGCCTGAAAGAGGCCGTGAAGACCTCTACCTTTCTCATCCTCTATCAACACGGCCTGCAAAGGCAGTGAAAAGTTCTTTCTATCCTTCCCTTTCTTTCCCTAAATTGAAGGTAAACAATTGTAGTTAACAAATACACTTTACAGTTAGCATATGAGTGAAATTAATCCACCAGCTGCAGCCAGGGAGCAGTCCCCAGGCGTGTTGAGTGGGGAAGTTAAGGGTCGCATAGCAGAGCCAGGGTTAGTGCACTGACAGACATTGCAGGCTTGGGTTAGGCTATGTAGAAAAGTCTTATCTGCCGGGCTGAGAGTTAGGTGGGCTTGGAGGAAGGATAGAAGAGACGAAGCAATAGACTGAAATCCATTGATTAATGTGAAAATTTTGAACTTTGGGATTTTTAATATGACAATAATATAGCAAAAGGGAAAGAAATATAAAACATTTTTAATTGTTTATATATCTTCAATCATTTTCTTAGACCTTTACATACCTTATTAGGAAGTACAGTTATGGGGGTGGGCGGAGTCAGCAGAAGGCTATTAGACAATGGGACAAAGTCACCAGGAAGCTAATCGGGCAATGTTGCACAAAGAGAACACAGAATGTCACAGCGCGTCACAGGCGGACCTGTGCCCATTCCTCTGACTATACATATGCAAGCCCTTTCCCCAGTGAACGAGTCAAGCCTCTGCCCTTGGCTCCTGAGAATCCTGGTCTCGGTGACTCACAGATCTTTGGCCTGTGAGTGCGTGGAAACACTAGAACCACACCACCTGAGCGGCTCCTGTTGTGGGGTATTTTACTCCTGTGTGCCGTTTTGGTTTGTAAAAGGGCTTTGATGCCTCGTAGCTGTGAAGCCAGCTGCGGTGCAGGCCTTGCTTCCTACCCAGTCACACCCTTGTGCTAGCCCTGCCGAGATCTCCACAGGTAGGACTAACTGTTTACAGTTGAAGGTGAGGATCAAAGGTCTGAGAAGACTCTGATCCCCCCCCTGCCGAGTGCTATTGTGTTGTAATGAAGGCCTGGATGTGGAGAGGCGGCTGGGGACAAGTTTAAAGGGCTAAGGCAGAAGCAGGAGGAGGATGGAGGAGGATAGAAGGGAGAGAAGCAAGAGAGGAGGATGGAATGAAGTCTCTGCCTAGCCGCCCGGGTATTGAATTCCCTGAGATTTGACATGGCTTGTAATTAATAAAGAACTTTGGAAAATTCGATGATAGACTCTTATTAAGCGATTGAACATTAATTTAACAGGCTCCCACCTGGGAGCTGACTGTCAGCCGGCAGCAGAGCCACCACGCGGGACCCGGGAGCCACCCTGGGATTCTTTTTTAATACAACATGACTAGAAAACTTTAAATTAGGGGTCTTTTTGCTTTTCTTAGGTAAAAGGAGAATCTGCTGCACAGCTCTAAATCCTCGAGGTGCACCCCAAACTCATCAGCAGACTTTTAATTATAGAAGCCAGGAAAGAGTCGATTTTATTTGTGGTCAAGGAAGGTCAAGCCTAATAATAATGGGCACTGAAACTCGTTTGTTATTTCTTGGTCACGGGCCTGGTTTTCATAGGTGAAACTCGTGGACCCCAGCAATTAAGGTTTCTTTGTCCTGGCTTTCCTAACCCTGACCACACAAGTCTCTAGCAGAAATATGTTTTCTGGCTTTCATATTATTGCTTAGGTGACTAATGTTTCCCAAGGTGCTGATTCCAAGGCAGCGGGCAGAACACCCTAATCTAATCCTGTCACTGTGTGTGAAAAACACCTAATTTTCCTGACTATACATGTTTTTTTAGCTATTTTCTGGAGTTTCAGTTGAATCACTAGTTTAACTGAGTGGCACTGCCTTATCCAAGTGACACCGCTCAAGGGAAAGTCATCACCATTGTTATGTGTGCCAGTAACACTGCCCAGTGAGGGGTGAGAGACCCCATAGAACTTTCATCCCACACGAGAGACAGGGAGACCATGGTAGCAACAAGCATGATGAGGTCCAGCAGTAGCAAAGGGCGTTCAGGAGACAGTCCCCCACGCCTTTGTCAAACTGGGGTAGACTCGTCCTAGCTGTGCTGAGTGTGCTTCTGAAGCTCCCAGGCTGGTTTCTGTTCCTCCGACACTTGTCTGATGCACATGTCTGTCCTCCTGTCACAGATGGCTGATCAGGTCTGTTACAGGCAGCTGAGTTAGCACCTGAGTTGGGCACCTCAAGGAGGCCCCAAAAGCATGGCTTGTGATTCTTCCAGGACGCAGAAGCTAGGACCTGTCAGCAGCAAGCTGTCCGCCACTGAGCTTAGGGCCTTTCTGGGCGCCGCAGCTTCTCTTAGTTTACAGACCACAGATACATAGAGCCAACTTGGCTTGCACAGAAGGCATAAAGGACTTTGACTTTCACTCTGCCTGCATCCCAGCACTCCTTGAGATGAGGAGCACAGAGAGCCACGCTCACTGACCTGGCAGCAGGAGCACCATCCGTAAGTTATTTGGATGGTTGGTTGGTTGGTTTGAGACCAGGTCTCAGTCTACCTCTCTGGCTGACCTGGAATTTGCTATGTAAACCAGGCTGACCTTGAACTCACAGAGATCTGCCTACCTCTGCTTCTCCAGTGCTCAAATCAAAGTTGTCCACCACACCAGACCCATCTGGAAGATTTGCCTGGTTTCTAGGACTCTCAATACAGCGCCACATAGCCTACCTCACGTCTAAACAATCACATTCAGTGTGACTGATAATATGTATGATAAGCTATATATAAGCTATAACTTAGGAGAGGAAGACACAGAGGCATTTTTCATAGGTGCAAACTCTACCAGACCTCAGCAGAGGGAACCACCATCATGGCACGCGCCATATTGGACAGTGGAACCCCGAGAATCTGAGCTCAGGTGTTTTTATTGATCCAGAACTCCTCAGGTGTTCTACTGATAGCACGTGCAGATCACCAGCAATCAAACATCCCCTGTGTAAATCCAACACCTGCAAGTAATACAAAACACCAAGACCTAGGGAGATCCTCACCCAACAGTGATTCAAACAACTATTTTATACATAACAGTTCTCTCCTCTGCGGAACCCCAGTGCAGCTGCTGAGAGGCACGCAGCAAGGACGCCACCGCTGTGGGAACGTTGCCCCAGACTATATCTGGAGCTGGTGGCAGAATCCGGCAGAAGGCAGAGATGGTAGATCTGGATGAGTTCAAGGCCAGCCCGAGCTAGAGAGCGAGTCCCTGTCTCAAATGTAAATAAGTAACTTGGCAGCGTCAGCCACACAGTGTTGGTCTTACAGAAATGAAAAGTACAAGAGACACGGGTCATGGAGGTGTAAGCCGAGGATGTAGAAAGCCGCTGAGGCCAAGCGATGTGTGGCAGAGTCAGAGTCCGAGTCAGGAGGCCTGGGAGTCCCGGCATGAAGGACAGCGAAACCTTGCAGGGGAAACTCAAGGATGCTGGAGACTCCAGGGATGTGTAACTGTGGGGGTCCCACCTTAAGATTCAGGTCCCTAGTATAGAAAAAGACCAAAGCAGCCAACTTTAGTCAGGCTTCTAAGAGCACCAAAATTGTGTAGGCCCAAGCCAGGAGCACCGTGACCCAAAACAGTTCCCAGAGTTAAAGAAAAACACTTTCTAAGACAAACAAGACGGCCTTGGGCTAAAAGAGTTTCCCCACGTAGACAGCCCATGGCCTCGGGCTAGGAGTCTTCCCCTACCCGCATTGACTAAGACCCTAAAGTTTACATTTTCTAGGAGCCCGCAACCTTGCTATATGCCAGCACCAATCAGTTTAGAGGTTAACTGGCCCCTACCTATCAAAATGGGAAAACAATTTAGAGACCAATCAGCTTGCACCAACATGGTCTGTGCTTAGCAACTATGCAGCCCCCTAGCAACTGTTTCAACTGTAAATAATAAAAAGGCTTGTTTCTGCCCCTCGGGGCCATTTCCATCCTGCGTGTTAGAACGGCCCCAGTATACTGGAATAAAATCCTCTTGCTATTTGCATCGATTTTCCGACTGTGGGTCTCTGTGGGGGTGCGGCGTTCCGGTTTGGGCCCCTGGGGTCCAGCATAACCATGCCGGGAATGGCTTCAGGCATGAAGTAGAACTAGCCGAGAGTCACACATAACAGGTGACAGAGGCGGAGGGGTGGGGCTACCCAAGACTTGGGGCCTAAATCAAGAATGGAGCTGCAGGGCCTGGTGGTTGTCATGCTGGTCTTGCTTTGGCCTGGTCTTCCCTTGCTATGTTCACGTTCCTCCCTCTGGACTGAAAATGTTTACGTTATGCCATCATATATTGAAAACATTCAGTGATGTTAAGAGACGCTGCACTTCAACTCTGGGCATGTCCTAACGGTTAAGACGTGGAGACCGTTAGAGATGAACCGAACGCCATTTTGCATTATGAGATGATCAGGGGACTGGTGATGATGCTGACCCGGGTGCCTAGTGAACCGTTAGGATTTGGTGACGTGTTTGGGTGTCAAGCTCACAAAGGATGGATTGGTTGGTGCTGGTTAATCTTCATTTTCTACCTGACTGGACTTAGAATCCTAGGAGATGCACCTGTAGGAACGTCTGGGAGGGCATTTCCAGAGAGGTTATTAACCGGGGAGGGAAGACCCACCTGAACGTAGCCAGCACCCTCCCGGGGACTCAAGTCCCAGACCAAACACAAACAGAAAATAGAACATGAACTGATCGCCAGCACTTGTTGCTCTTCCCGACTGGATAGAGCATAACCACCAGCTCAGACGTTGCTTCCCCTGACTTCCCACCACGGTGGACTCCCTCCAAACCGTGAGCCAAAATACGTCCTTCCTGAGTGTCTCCTGTCGGTGAGAGCCGTGAGGACGGCCACTAACGGGCATCTCGCAGCCCATTGAGCCGTCCAGCGGCAAGACCTTCCCTACACCTCATGGTGCCACAGAGCCCCATGTCTTCCCAGTGTGTAGTCAAGGCTAGTGTGCCTCCCAAGGCCTAGTCGCTCCTTGTTTTATCCCCCTGCAGAGTGGGAGCCCTCTGAGGGCGCACAGCTACCTACTGCACAATATTCTCTTTGACTCAAACCTGCCTGGCTTCCGAACTACGGGTGGGTAGATGTGTAAGAGGAAGGACGGAAGGCCTGGCCTGGAGGCACTCTGGAGACCTGAGCAGGGGTGCAGCTACTCTGAGGCCGACATGGACCACAACGTGAAGGCCAGCCTGAGGCTAGTTGATTGGAAATGGGCTTAATTTCCAAATTAAAAAAACAAAACAAAATGTAATGGCCTTTTAATGTCTTAAAAGGGAGAGAGATCACATGACGAGTAGGAGAGCAATGGCTGTTAGCTTTTTGTTTTTCGACTGAGTCTTGCTAAATTGCTCGGGGTGGCCTCAGAGCAAGCCTTCTGCCTCCACCTCCGGCGCACTGGGATACAGGCCCATGCCTCCCTACCCAGCGTTCCTCAGTGTTGGTTTGAATGCCTCTCGTGGGAACGGAAAGGAATTCCCAAATGCGATAAGCTTTATGCCACAGTGACATCTCACCCCTAGCGAGGCAGGATGAACGTAAGGAGAGTTTATCCAACTCACAGTCTTTACAAAAACATCGAAGGTTTAAGCAGCTTAAAAGAGCGCTGGGCTGGCTCGTAACAGCACGAGCGTCTTCCAGGGGCACTTCCAGGGGTTCTCAGGATCTGGGATGCACCAATCAGCCTCCGCCATTTCCCCCGAAGCGGTCTGCAAACTGGCTGGTGCTCTGTAGAGAGAAGAGCCTGCGGGACTCGCAGCCTGTCAGAGGCCGCAGCGGGAACTGTTTTTTTCAATTCCACAAACTGATTCTGTCCAACACTAAGATGAGCCGTCTTTTCTCCTCCATATTAAAGACGACTTGAAGGATGAGCGTACCTATGTACGCGGCCAACACAGCGAGGTTGCCGACGGGGCCTTCGTGTTGCTCACCTTCAGTGAGTGTGGACTGAGTGTGGTCTGAGGATTCTCTCAGCGGCCGTGAAACCCCGTGTTCTGTTGAGAGACCTGGGGGAGGGGTATGCCCGGCCTCTGGAAGGAGCCAAAATGATGGAGTCTCTAGAATTAGCAGAGGTAAATCCCTCTGTCCTCCAATCCTGCATAACCCTCCCTAGCAAAGCATTATTAATTTACCTTCAGTGTTTATAAAGAGCCCAATAGTGAATTTTCTCAATGATTTTTATTAATTACACACCATGTCAGTTCTCAGAGATTCAATCCCCGGGCAGCTAGGCAGAGACTTCACTCCATCTTTCTCCTCCTGCTTCCCCTCCTGCTACTCCTCCCCACCCCAGCCCTAGGTGTTTTTTCCATTCCAAATCCTCCCTGTCTCCACCCAGCCCTCCAATATATGAATGGAGCCTGACCTTCATCTGCCTTAAGGTTAAGGAATGTCCTATTCATGTGGAGAGCTGGGTGGCCACGCCATTGTTTACTGGTAGGAAGCGAATCCTTTGCGTGCTACAAGGACAGCTTACAGGAATATTATCCATAACTATAAAATATCCCACAGCAAAGCATCTGAGTTGCATTTTGAGATACATAGTCCAAGCTGGCCTTGAACTCATAGCAATCCTCCTGCCTCTGACTCTGGGAGGTAAAAAGGTCTGGAAAACTGAAAATGAGTTACATTCAAACCCTGCTCTGTTCCTAGATCTGGATGCTACCCAGTGACCTTCAATTCCCTACACCCCTGAAAGGGAGTGGTATCCAGAAACAAGCTGATCCCCCCCCACACACACACACACAGACGCATCTCAGATTCATCATATAAGAGGAAGTGGGAAGATAAAGAAGAGCAGCACCTCCGGGGCACTTCCAGGGCACTTCCGGGGCTCCACTCACATGACCTAGAAGAATATAGTGCGGGGGAAGAGCACAGTCCCCAGCAGCCAGAGTTCAGAGCACAGTGGTGGCCACTGGACTATTTCAAGGAACCGCCTCAGAAACAAAACAGCGTACACCTACAGTACCTTGGCAAGCTGATAATATTGTCAGAACACGCAGAAATGGAGTTAGAGTCATAGCTCACCCCGAGAGGCCCTGCCTAGAATCCCCCAGCAAGGGGCTGGGGGTGTAGCCCATGGGAAAGTACCTGCTTAGCTTAAGTCCCTGAGTGTCTCAGTCACTGTCCTGTTGCTCTGATGAGACACCAGGGCCAAGGAAATGTATCAAACAAATTGTTTAACCGGGGGCTTGCTTACAGTTCAGTGTTAGTCTATCATGGTAAGGAACATGGCAGCTGGCAGGCAAGGATGGCACCAGAGCAGTAGTGGTTGAGAACTTCCATCTGATCCACAGGCAGCAGGCAGAGAAAGAGTGAGACCTAGTCTGGTACGAGCTTTTGAAACCTCAAAGCCCACCCCTAGTGGCACACCTCCTCCAACAAGACCACACCTCTAAACCCTTCCCAAAAAGTTCTGTGTTGGAGGGGGGGGGGTTGTCAAGTTCAGCTCTAGTTCCCGAGATGGGTTCCTCAGCCTCCATGAAGAAGGATGACCAATGAAAGCTATGATGAGTGAGCACAGTACCTCACTCTTCTATGGGACCCTCGCTGGCACGCTTAACGCACTTTAATGACACGCATAGAATACGCCTTATGTATGATCATGACATGCAAGAGCGCCTCTTTAATAGCAAAAATAAAGACAGGTAAAGGATATAAAAAAGATAAAAATGACAATGTGCACATTAAGGGAATAATACAAAGTTTCTCTCAATTCTCTACCAATTCAATTCTCTAGGCCATTGAATCTGTTCCCTCTAAGCAAGATTCTCTTCCATTCTCTAAGTTCGATTCAATTCTCTTCTCTTTTCTAGACAAAGACTTTACTGTGGCTTAAGTAGCATACTTCAGGAATGCTTATCTAAGGGAATGCAGGTGTCAGGCATACATCAAAAGGGAAGCAATGCAAAAGTGTCTTCCCTCCTTACAGCTGCAGGCTTCAAGGTTTCTCATTTACCATCAGAAAGTAAATGATACAATGACCAATTAGCGGATGGTGGGGATGTCACTGTTGATTGAATTATATTGCTATTTGCCTCGCACAGATAGTTCAGGGTGCCATGAAGGCACCAGAGGAGGATTTTATGTTTTTTTAGTTCCTTGGTATGTATTTATTCTTCTGGGTCAAAGCTCTAAGTTTTTGTCTTATCTGGTGGCCTGGCTATGTTGAAGGCTATTTCTTTCTTTAAGTCCTGGGAATGTTTACTTTTAGGTTGGTGCAGGCTTGCTATGTTTTTCATTAGTGAAGGGCTAACTATCTGTTTGGTTTTCCAGGTGCACTAACTTTCTAACTAAGCTCTCTGGCTTCTGTCTATTGAAGGCTTTTCTCTTCCTGGAAAGATCAGCATTTACTCTAGGAATAGTTTTTATGACACACTTGCAATAAACCTGGGTAACTCTCACACATGCCAGGACTTGGAAGTCCAGAGGTGATTGCAATTTACTTTTGAATAGCATGGCTGTGATCCATTCCAGTCAGCAGTAGCCGGCTCAGGGATTAATTTGAATATATTATTAGGCTATGCAGACCTTATTATTGATGAGAGACTTATGTCACTGTACAGTAAACATGAGAAAGGGGCAAAGCAGTTAAGGAATTCCAATTCCCAATAACGAAGGCTCAGGATCCTTGTCAAGCTGAAAACCATCCATAGTCTGGGTAATATGGAGCCCAACAGTTCTACTAACTGGGAATTGTAGTAGGCCACTTTGCCAAGAAGTCTTTTGTACTGTGCAGCCTTCCTTATGGTTACATGCAGCTTGGACTTCTGGGAACAGCTTAGGAGCACTATTTAGGAGAGAGGCCGGTTGGAGTAGACAGTTAGTGAGACAGAGGACAGTTGATGGGAGACCATTGATGGGTCTCCAGGCTGTAGACAGATAAAGCAGACAGATAAAGATAAAGGGGCTGTGAAGATTTTTTTTTTCCTATTTCTCTCTCTATCCTTCCTGAGCTAGTTAGGGTAAAATAAAATATAAAGGGCACAGTGGAAATCTATACAGGTTGAGATTTAGATACAAGTCAAGAATCTGTCTCAGTAGCAGTTGTGACGAGAGAACAAGAATCTGTCACAGTATGTGGTGAGCCCCCAGACTCTGGGCCTAGATTCTGGTGTGAGCCTCTGGCTATATGCCTATTTCTTTATTGGGAGATTTTCTGAGCAAAACTGAGTCACAAAAAAACAGATTGCCTGAGAATAGCTAGTTTTGGGGAGGTCAAAGATTACCTAAAGGAACATTCCTTCTCTGGCTAAACACTTAGCTCCATCGAGAGAGGCTATTGCCCTAGGTAATCATCTAACTCCACGAAGAGAGGCTATTTCCCTGGGTAAACATTCAGCTTCCCTGAGAAAAGTTATCTCCCAGGATATACATCCTGCTCCAGCAAGAAAAGTTGTTTGTTCTGTTACTTTAAGGTTTAAGTTTAACTAGAGAATTTTTACTTATGTTTTACCCTGTGATTGATACCCTCAATGTATATCTGCTGAATTCCTTGTGATCATTAACTTTGTAACTGCTGTAACTGCAAGTAGACCCTTGAGAAAAAAGTGTATAAAAACTGAGACAAAAATTAAACTTCAGCTCCATTCCATCTGAGCTCGATGATACTGTGTGTCTGGTCTAGCCCCTTCCTTTTTTGTCTCTTTTCCCCTCTCCTCATAAGGCCCTTCAGTCCCACCCCACATCCCCCATTCAAATACTTTCCGACTTTCCAGGCTGGCCCTGCAACAGAAACATTCAGTTAAAAGTGGTGCTACAGTTTGGGGCAAGAAAACAGCTTTCAGTTACAAGCAGGGTGGGAGAGCCAGGAGGCAGAGTTCAGTTACAATTGAAAAAGTAAACAGTTACAATTGGCCCCCAACAAATAAAGCTTCAGAGCTCAGATACGGCTTCAGAAAACAGTTACAGGGAACTGTTGGGGCCCAGGTTTCCCAGGCTATGAAATGCTTTAGCTTGACAAGGTTCCTGAAGCGAATTCACTGCCATCCACTTTGGGATAGACCTGGTTGCAAAGAAAATGGTGTTCCTGGTGTGGAAGGGTAGTTAGGAAAGCCGTCTGGCTGAGCTGGGTAGCTTTCCAGAGCAGAGGCCGAGTGGACCTGCTGTAACAACGCCGACTGCGCAGCTGCGCTGTGCTGTAACTCTTGCAGGGACGGCTGTGAAGGAGTCTGGGAAAACCCAGGGATACCTGGGAGGGACAGAAGGCCTGGAAAAACAGAGCTACCCGCAGCTTGGAGTCCAGATGACAAACCGGCTTGAGCTACCAGGGCGGAGTTGAAGTTGGAACTGAAGGCCGAGGCAAACCCAGGGAGGACGGGCGCAGGTGATGGGGCCGAGGCAGCCACTGGTAGTGGGGTGACAGCCACCGTGGAGGGTGCCTGGAGCCCTGGGAACGAGGGCAGCGCCGGGGCACCACTTGGGGTGCTGGAGACAGGGAAACCTGGGTAGGAGGGGTTAGAGGCGGGCAGTGGGCCTTGGGCGACTGCGAAGAGCGAGGGCACAGCCGTGGACAAGTTGAGTGGGAAGGCCGCAGGCGAGGCATTGGAGGTGGGCAGCACTGCGCGCACGGTCGTGGAGCTGGGGTGTGCGGCTGCAGATGTGGTGGTCGACGGCCCCGCGAGGGACACAACAGGATTGAGGGAGGGACTGCCCGGGAGAGGGAAGCTGTTGGTCAGCGAAGTGAAAGGGGGAAGGGCAGTGAACACAGGGGCGATAGGTGTGGAGGATGCATGTGGCGGGAGGGACATGGAGCTGGCTAGGGGGTTGCTCAGGCTGGACAGCCCGGACAGCGCAGGGTTAAGGCAAGCGGACACACTGATGGGCACTGAGGTCGTGGGGTACCCACGGCCCAGGGCACCCGGCAGACCCAAGGCACCACGGGCAGGAGTCCCGGGATGAGCTGGGCCTTTGAAGGCCGAGGGTGGGGGGCTCGTGGGCTCAGTTTTGATCATAACGGGCACAGCTGCTGGGGCAGGGGTGGAGATGCCACCTGCATGGGGGCCATGTAAGAGCGAGCCTGAGGAGCCACAGCTGACTACTGTGGAGGAGGGGGTAGCTAAAGGTGACTGTGCAGGCAGCGTTTGAGCTGCAGACGAGACACTGGCCACAGAGGACTGCAGGCCTGGGAACATGGCTAGCCCTGGGGTGGAAGACCTCTGCGCAGCAGGAACAGCTGCAGGGGCATAGCACTTATTAGTGGCCGCGGCAGGAGAATCAGAGTTTTGATTGGGAAGAGAGGATAATGAAGCCAGCCCACTTGTGACAGCAGATGACAAGGCTGAGGAGTTGATTAAATGTGTGTCATTTGATGTGAGAAAGCCTTTTAAAGCAGACAGAAGGGGGCTGTTTACACCATGTGGACCTGCAGCACTGGCAATTACAGAAGGAGTTGGCGTGGCTACGCTGTGGGATGCCGGTGAGAAGGGCAAAGGAAGGCCTGTGAAAACCGATGATGACAGGGGGGCTGTGCTTGGGTTACTGGCTGACCCAGCGGCCGAGAGGTCGAGCCCAGAGGCCGAGAGGTCGAGCCCAGAGGCCGAGAGGTCGAGCCCAGAGGCCGAGAGGTCGAGCCCAGAGGCCGGCTAAAGGAACCGGAGCGGTCCCGCACCTCCGGGAAAGCTGAATCGGATCGGCGGCTCCAAGAAGACAAGAGCGCCAGCCCATTTCACAAACGCAGCTACCGCTGCAGATCTGGGAAAAGCGACAGTGGAAGCGAGGGCTACAGAGGCAAGCCTAGGCATAGAGACAGGGGGACCGAGGTAAAGGATTGCTCCTGTTCCAAGCCCCTAAAAAGTGAGCAGTACAGACTCAGAGACAGTGGGAGTGAGGACAGAAGCCCCTCCCCTACGACCCCTCTCTCAAGGCAGCGCTCTCCCTCGCTGGGGAGTGACTGCGACTGGGAGGGGCGGGCTTTCACCAAGACCTCTAGGAGTCTGGTGAGAAAACACAAAACTAGAAAAAAGGATTCAAGTAATACAAAAGAACATTTACAGCCACTTCCAGTTAGATCTAAATTAAAACTAACTCAGAGAGCTTCTTCCAGTTCAGAAACTGAGTCTTCCGACAGTAGTTCCTCCTCAGAGGAAGAGGAAGTCACATATTCGCTTGATAGACAGGCTTCCAAGCCTATCAGCACCAGCAAACTTGCAAAGGCTGCACGCACAGCTGCTCAAAAAGGCGATCTGACCTTTTCATGCTTCCCAGTGGTAGTTTCTGAGGATTCATATGGGAAGCCCAAGTGGGAAGCTGTACCATACAAACTTCTCAAAGAGCTCAAAGAGTCAGTGGTGCGATATGGCCCCTCCACACCATACACTCTCACTCTTGTGGAAAATGTATCCAGTTATCATTTAACTCCCAGCGATTGGCAGCAAATAACCCGTTCATGTCTGTCAGGAGGACAATATTTAATGTGGAAAACAAAATATGAGGACTTGGTAAAGGCAGAAGTAGCCTCAAAGCAGCCAGCTGGTCAGAAAAAGACTCGTGAGTTATTCGCATCCCTCACGGGAACAGGAGAGTGGATTAATCCCACAGACCAAGTAAACCTGCCTCAAGAAACATTAAGAACAATTGCCACCTTGTCAGTGGCTGCGTGGAGGCGTTTAAGTAATGGAAAGGCAAACACTACTGTCTTATGTGATATCAGACAGGGAGGAGACGAGCCTTATGCAGATTTTGTTGCTCGTCCCCAAGAGGCCATATCCAGATCAACCGACAATCCTGAGGTAACAGATATCTTGATTAAACAGCTAGCATATGAGAATGTAAATTCAACATGCAGGGATATTAAACCGCATAAGCGTACTGGGCAAGTTTCTGACTTTATCCCAACCCTATGTCAAAAATTTGTAGATATGGCTTTAGAAACTCTGAGGAAACAGTTTTCCTCTTCATTAATCATGCATTATATGGATGATACATTAACAGACTCCAATCGAGAAAGATTGCTTAACTTACTGAATGAGATGACAATCCAATTGCAAAATTTTGGCTTAAAAATTGCCCCAGAAAAAATTCAATTGGAACCTCCTTACAATTATCTAGGCAGAGTAATAGGGGAAACAACTGTTTCTCATCAGCCTATAAAATTAAGCTTAAATAAGTTAAAAACGTTAAATGATTTTCAAAAATCTCTAGGAGAAATTAACTGGGTTAGACCTTTTTTACAGATCACCACTTATGATCTAAAACCTTTGTTTGATATACTGAAAGGGCCCTCAGACCCTACTTCTCCCAGGACAGTAACTCCTGAGGCACTAAAAGCAATTCAGTTAGTTCAAGAAAAGATTAATTCACATCAACTGCAGCGTGTGAATTTAACTAAGCCTTGGGAATTGATTGTATTGCCAACTAAATTCACTCCCACAGGTGTGATTTGGCAAAATGGACCTATAGAATGGGTACATCATGCCTCTACTCAGAAAAGGGTTTTAACAGCCTACACTTCCTTGGTGGCTTTAATTATTACCAAGGCATGCCGCCGTTCAAAAGAATTGGGAGGAAGAGATTTTCAATCCATAACTGTGCCTTATACTAATGAGCAGTTTGAATGGCTCTTGAACAGTTCTGAGGAATGGCAGATTTCTTTAATATCCTTTACAGGCCAAATCAAGTTTCATTTACCTAAACATCCCCTACTACAATTCTTAAAGTTACAAGATAGTACACTTCCAGTTGCATTTTCTGCAGAGCCTATACAAGGAGCAATAACTCTTTTCACAGACGGATCTTCCAACGGCACTGCAGCAGTGGCCTCTCCATCTGAGGTGTTTTCTTATAAAACACCATATACTTCTGCTCAAAAGGTTGAAATTTATGCAGCTATAATGGCTTTTAAACAGTATAAAGATTTGTCTTTTAACCTTTATACAGATTCTCATTATGTTGCAAAACTTTTTCCAGTTATAGAAACAGCGTTAATTAACAAAGATCATTCTCAGATCAATGATCTCCTTTTGGAACTACAGAGTACAGTTCAATGGAGAACACTGCCTTATTGTGTGACACACCTACGAGCTCACACCTTTCTTCCAGGACCTCTAACCGAAGGAAACAACTTAACTGATTTTGCCACGCAGTGTCTACTGACGGTAAAGTGGAGGAGCCCGGATGTACTGCTAACTTGGGGCGGCGGAGGTTTCGCGTGTGTGTTCCCTACAGATGCTGAATCTCCAATCTGGATCCCAGATTGTCTTATCAGACCAGCAGCGGTGACAGACATCACCGCGAAAGGAGCTCAGAGACCCCGAAAGGAGCTCAGAGACCCCGGCTCGCCTAAGTGCTCAACCCCTCCCACCCGCCGCCATGACAACGCTGCTGGACAAGACTCTCCCTGACCCCGCCCCCATCCCTCGCCCATAGATGCATATGTTCTTTTAAATCAACCACCATATATTATGATCCCTGTCAATGTAACTGGTGCCTGGTTTTCTAACCCTGGGGTAGAAGCTTTACATAAGGCCACCCTACAACTACAGCGAGGTAAACGTTTTGTTGCAGCCCTTATTTTGGGTATCACTGCCCTGATAGCCACCATTACAAGCTTCGCTTTATCCACAGCTTCCTTAGTACAGGAAATACATACTGCCCATCATGTCAACCAGCTTTCAAAAAACGTGTCTCTAGCCTTAGTATATCAAGAGGAACTAGATAAAGGATTAGTAGACAGGGTTAACGCTTTAGAAGAGGCTGTACTCTTTATGGAAAATCAGATACATAATATTAAAGTTAGATTGTCAGTGCAATGCCACTCTTCATTTAAATGGATTTGTGTTACTCCTCTGCCTTATAATGATAGTGAACATGAGTGGCTTCAAATTCAAAATCATATCCAAGGATTATGGAACAATTCGGACCTATCTATAAATTTAGATCTATTACACTATAAAATCTCTGATATTAGCTCTGCCAGACTAGGCTCCGCCTCTATGGATGAGGTAGCTGCTGAATTCTCTGGAACAGTGCAAAATCTTTTATCATCCACCAAATATCATAGCCTTGCAATTAATGTAGTTATTGCACTGTGCTTATTTCTATTGTTGGCTTGTTCTCTTCCAGCAATCATTGTCCAGCTCCGGAAGACCGTGAACGCTTTAATGATGGATGTGCGTACCCTACAGCTTAAAAAATAAAAAAAAAAGGTGGAAATATGTTGGGGCCCAGGTTTCCCAGGCTATGAAATGCTTTAGCTTGACAAGGTTCCTGAAGCGAATTCACTGCCGGGAACTGGAACTCCCTAACTGCCTTGCTCCTTTTTTGTCTTCACTGTACGGTGGCATATGTTCTCTCATCAATAATAAGATCTGTATAAGCCAATAGTAATAGCAAAATCAATCCCTGAGCTGGCTACTGTGGGCTGGAATGAAAAACAGCCATGCTATCCAGAAGTAAAGTGCAATAAAGCAACCCAGGTTTATTGCAAAGATTTAAGAAATTTAATACCCAGAAAATTCCCCTAAGTTAGTAGTTATTAGCAGCTTTTCCACACCACTCAGCAGGGATTCTTTCTTCCCCAGAATACCCAGGCACCATTGCGTCTCAGGTGCAGGCGGCTCCTCCCACACCTGACCGACTGAGGAACCAATCAAAATAGCCCAAGACCAGGGCTCCGGGGGACCATATAAAAAGCCCTGGACGGGGGTCGCTCTCTCTCTTGCTCTTGCCCTCTCGCCTCTGGCCCACATCTCCTGCCTGTGCGCGGCGGCCGCCCCAAGCCGCCGCGCCCGTCCTAAGCCGCCACGTGCGCCAAGTTCATTTAATAAAAAGGCCTCGTGCGGTTTCAACAGCCACCAAGACTGTCTCGTGTTTCTTTGGGGTTTACCCATCCTTCGTGGAAGAAAGAACCTCCATTTTCGCGGGGGCCAGAGCTGGACCGCCAGGACCCCCGCAGGGAACCAAACATTCCAAGGCATGATTGTATGTCAGTGGCTCTCAACCTCTCGGTCTCGACCCCTGGGGTTGGATGTATTAAGCAACCTTTTCAGGGGGGTCGCCTAAGATCATCTGCATATCAAATATTTACATTTTGATTCATAAGAGTAGCAAAATGGCAGTCATGAAGCAGTAATAATAATTTCATGGTTGGGGTCACCACAACAGGAGGAACTGTCTTAAAAGGGTTGCAGCACTAGGAAGCCTGAGGACCACTGGTCTGTGGGACTATTCTCATTCACACCTCCACACTGAGTCCCATCCCACACCGTCTCACTGGGCTGGGAGAAAAGGAGAGCAAAAATTAAACAAAACCCTTGTAGAAATGTATCCTCAAAGGAGTGAATTTTGTTAACAAAAGTTAAAAATAAATGTCTGAAAAGAAGTTTAAAATCCCTGAGAACGAGATGACATACTCGATAGCTCTGGGCAGAGGCCATGATAGCCACAAAACACAGCTGGTCATTTCTTTGACTCTCCCCTAAGTACAGTGACAATCATTTAACTCACTGGCTCCTACACTTGCCCCCATGCTACAGGTTTTTTGCTAATTGACGTATAGTACAATATTGATCACGTTAAGCACCCAGAAGTGTGCTACCCAGCAGCCTTTGTTTCATTCGGTTTTGTCCAGTTCCAGAACCTTCTCAGTACTCCACAGGAGATACCACACCCAGTAAGCAACAACTGCCCCTGGTCCCAGACACTGGCAA
Source organism: Cricetomys ansorgei (assembly GCA_026225945.1). Taxonomy (NCBI): domain Eukaryota; kingdom Metazoa; phylum Chordata; class Mammalia; order Rodentia; family Nesomyidae; genus Cricetomys; species Cricetomys ansorgei. The sequence goes on along the minus strand of JAMJFZ010002635.1, from coordinate 2,539,006 downwards.
TCAAGAATTTGCTCCTGGATTTGCTACTCTGGACATGTCATAGAGTGGCCTCGATATTGCATGGCCTTCTGCGTTTGCTCTTTCGTGGGGCGGAGGCTGCGGAGACGTGTCCACGCCGTAGTCTGTTTCAGTGCTTCATCCCTTTTAATCGCTGAAATTCCTTCCCCTATCGATGGCCGCCTTGTATTTCCTCCAGTCACCCAGGGTTGCTCCAGATGTTTATACTTTTGTCCTTGTTGTTACTGGTGCTGGGAACATCGTGTACAATTTTTGATGGAACAACTCTTTTGAACTACATGGAGTCTATACCAGATGTAGAATTACAATGGGGAACTCTGCTAACTTAGTAAGGAAGTATGGGGCATCTAGAAAACTGACCTTGTATCTCAGCCCCAGAGATTATAAACTGGGCTGAGGGACTTCCTGCAGCTTCCCCAGTGGTTGCCATGAGAAGACACCTCTGAGGCCCTTGGCACTTGGAAGCACTTCCGTGCCGTGCATGTGCTTCACAGAGAAGGTCTCTACATGCCCCACGGGGCATCTGAGGCATCCCCAGGGGTCTTAGATGGGAGCCGTGATTTTAAGAGACAGATGAGAACAAAGCAGAAGAGATTATATCCACTGTTTTCCTCTCTCTGGTATTTAATACTTCTGACTGACACACGACTGCACAGATTTATGGGAGATGTTAATGCAGCAGGAATACGCTGGCGTGATCACAGTGATTGCACGTCAGTGGCCTGCAGCATTCACTGTTTGTGCTGGGAACATCAAGATCCTAGTCCTTACTACTCTGAAGTGTACGATCAGCTACTGTCAAGCACAGCTAACCTATGGTACTGGGAGTTAGCCTCCATCACGTTGTCCCATTGTACATTAGCCATGCTGCCTTCCTTTTCTCCTGTCTTCCACTTCCTTCCATGTTGGGGTCCAGGAACATCCATGGCTCTGGATGCAGCTTGCATGATAAAGTTCCAGACTCTGCGGCCAGAGAATTTCAGCTCACCAGCTATTCTGCCCCCTTCTCCTCTTTGCTGTAACGGCAACAAAAAAGCCTTTCATCAACAATAATAATGTCTGCATGGCCTAGTAATACCTGAACTGGCTGCTGTTGGCTGGGAAGGGGACGCAACCATTTAACTCAAAAGTAATTGTAATAACCTTGCAGACAAGCACATCGTAAAAGCCATTCCTAGACTGGGTTCTGGTCTTCCCAAGAAGAGATATCCCAAGAAGAGATAGCTATAGAGAGCTAGCACACCTGGGTAACCTTGAAGCTTGCAAGCCTCAGGAGGAAGGACACTGTCTCCTCCCTAGGCATGACTGACTTCTGCTTGTGACTAACATCTGCATATCAAAATGGCTCTTTGCCGAGACATGACTGACATCTGCATACCAAAAACTCCAGTGGTTTTTTTAAACTACAGGAAAGGTTTTGTCTGTGGCAGTCCCCTTTGGCGTGACTTTCCCCTGGCAATGTGCATGGTCAGTCTCTCTCTTTCTCTCTTACCCTTTTTTTCTTCTATATATGTATACTGTTAATTCTTCTATTAAAAACGCTCCTGTATTTCATTTCTAAAGCGTGTTCTATACATGTCGTTCCAAACTGCAATTATGCGTGCCAATTTTTGGGTCCCCTAGAAGAACGGGCTACTTTGTTCGTTTGCCATTCCTCATTTTCCTGAATTCTACTCCCTCCTGAGTAGAGTTTTCCCTGAACCCCTTTGTGGAAAAGGCTGGTAGCTCCCACACTTCCAGGCTGGGAAACCTCCACTCTCAGCATGTTTCTCCTCCACGTTCATCCAGGTTCCCACAAACTGCAGGTGTTGGTAGGCGAGGCTGTCTGTAGGTAGGTGTTGGTAGGCGAGGCTGTCTGTAGGTAGGTGTTGGTAGGCGAGGCTGTCTGTAGGTAGGTGTTGGTAGGCGAGGCTGTCTGTAGGTAGGTGTTGGTAGGCGAGGCTGTCTGTAGGTAGGTGTTGGTAGGCGAGGCTGTCTGTAGGTAGGTGTTGGTAGGCGAGGCTGTCTGTAGGTAGGTGTTGGTAGGCGAGGCTGTCTGGTAGGTAGGTGTTGGTAGGCGAGGCTGTCTGTAGGTAGGTGTTGGTAGGCGAGGCTGTCTGTAGGTAGGTGTTGGTAGGCGAGGCTGTCTGGTAGGTAGGTGTTGGTAGGCGAGGCTGTCTGTAGGTAGGTGTTGGTAGGCGAGGCTGTCTGGTAGGTAGGTGTTGGTAGGCGAGGCTGTCTGTAGGTAGGTGTTGGTAGGCGAGGCAGTCTGTAGGTAGGTGTTGGTAGGCGAGGCTGTCTGTAGGCAGGTGTTGGTAGGCGAGGCTGTCTGTAGGTAGGTGTTGGTAGGCGAGGCTGTCTGGTAGGTAGGTGTTGGTAGGCGAGGCTGTCTGTAGGTAGGTGTTGGTAGGCGAGGCTGTCTGTAGGCAGGTATTGGTAGGCGAGGCTGTCTGTAGGCAGGTGTTGGTAGGCGAGGCTGTCTGTAGGCAGGTGTTGGTAGGCGAGGCTGTCTGTAGGCAGGTGTTGGTAGGCGAGGCTGTCTGTAGGCAGGTGTTGGTAGGCGAGGCTGTCTGTAGGTAGGTGTTGGTAGGCGAGGCTGTCTGTAGGTAGGTGTTGGTAGGTGAGGCTGTCTGGTAGGTAGGTGTTGGTAGGTGAGGCTGTCTGTAGGTAGGTGCTGGCAGTTCATAGTCTGGGGTCATGGACTAAATAAAGAGACTGTGAATGGTAGATGAGGATATTTGTAAGTGAGGTTGTTTGTAGGTGAGGTTTCATAATACAGATTTGAAAGTAGAGAGCAATAGGAAAAGACCGCCACTGACCTCTGGCATACGTACACATGCAGATGAGCACATCCATGCACACAATCACACACATATGCCACATACACTCACACTCGTACAAACTCCACCCTGGTCCCTAGAGTGCCATGTTCCTCTCCTCAGGAGAAATGAATTTAGTCCATTTCTGAAAGTCTCACTGTCCTAACAATTACAAAATTGTTCAGAAGCGCAGTCTCTCCTGAGAGTCAGGCAAGCTCTTGGCTTGTGAGGCCCTCTAAAATAAAAATAAATTACACACTTCCGATGCACAGTGGCTCCAAAGCAAGACAGAAACCAAGCAGCTCCGCGTCTGGCATCTGGGGATAGTGACAAAAACCGTCTGAGCTCCCCTATGCTTGGGCAGCCCTGACCTAGTCCTGCCGCTAGCGGCAAGCACGCAGACTCTCGGGCTAGGCCCGTTCCATGCCTACACCAGTCCTCCTTCTTGGCATCTTCAACATCCTGGATTTCCATTGCAGTGTAGGCTTCACCTTCAGAGCTTTTGCAGCTGCCTCTCTGCACAGCCCTCTCTGTGGGGAACTGGACTCTGTAACACACAGCCTGCCCTCGGTGGCCTCCTGGATCCTTGGTGCAAGGCTCTGAGGCCCCCTCATTTTTGCAGGGAACTCCTTCAGTGACATATCAGTTTAGAGTCTTTCCTTCTGAATGATAAGAGGAACAGAAGAAATTACATACCCAGCTCAGGAATGGAGCTTAGCTTCATCTGAGAGGCTTAGGAGAAGTGGCTAGGTCCTGGGGAATCACCAAATTGAGCTTTTGATGAGTTCACACACCACAGCAGAAGGTAGGGGGAGGGGCCTGGCTAGAGAAAGCAGGCCACTGGGAGCAGGGCCTTGGGCTATGCTTTGCTCTAGCCGAAGCTGCCTTGTCTACCTTCCTCTGTCTGCTGTGACGGGCTGATCCTCTGAAACCCTGAGCCCCAGCAGGCTGCAAGCCTTCCATCTTTAATTGCTTTTCTCAAGCATCTGGTCACAGCATTGCAAACACCTGATGGGCATTCAGGATAGCAAATATTGAGAGGACCTGCCACTGGAAGCCCTCCACTGAAAGGAAAATACAGATGGAAAACAACAAATGGAAGCCAAATGCAGAAAGAATTTAAGAGCAATGCAAAGTGTAGTCCTGCAGAGGAATTTCGACAGATGCTGACTGCCCCAGCAGTTATAGGACGGTGTCTCAAAACTTATAGGCCATCAGGAAGAAGTCAATGTCCCTGCGTTCTGAGGGGTGAAGGCAGTTCAGACATTGGCTTCCCTGACTCCACTTTGCCACCTCTTGGGATGTTTTGCCTTGAGGTCGTCAAGGCATGGAGGCTCTCCCCAAGCAATAATGAGCTGGAAGGGCCAGTGTCCATGATGGAACTGAGGATACAAGAGCAATCATCCAACGGAGCCAGGTTGCTTTTCTGAAATGATGACATCTCCAGAACTCCTTGAAGCAAAGAGATAATGCCGCCGACACAGTTCCCTGCTGTCCTGCCAGCTGTACACATCCCTACTGTGAATCCCACCCCTCTCCGTTACCGTATGTTTGAACATCTCTCCAGGTATTATATTCACTGATTTCTGTGTGTACCCCAGTACTCTGTAAGACAATCATCGCACTGTCAGCCAGAAGCCTGGCAGGATGTGTGATTTCTATAGCTGAAAGGGCCTGCTTTCTAATGTAACTAAAAGCTGCTCTCCCTTCGCTAATTGTAAACAGAGTTGCTGATTAAAGAGGTCACTTGGGTACTCCACCAGGCTGAAGGCAGCATTAGGCGTGGCTTGACCTCTACTATTGTTCTGTAGTTACCCCACTTATAAACCTGGACACAGCTCAGACAGGTGTGGCCTGGCCCCTTTTGTGTTGGTGTCACCCCACTATAAACAGACACACCCCGATGGCAAAGATTGGGGGGGGTAAAAACCAACTTTGATCATGCAAATAGTCTTCTAAGAAAGAGCAAGAGAAGATAAGAATAAACTACCAGGACCAAGGAGTTGTTGGAGCTGGAGGGTGGCTGCTGGGCTCTCTGCTGAGGTCTTTCAGGCTTAAATGTAAGCAATGTCTCATGTGTCTTTATTACTACAACTCCAGATTTAATAAATGGCTACAATTGGTGTGCCAACATGGGGCAAGAAAAAGTAGAAACAAGCACCGGACTGAGAGGACCAGTCCCCCTAGTGGGTTACATACTGACGTCAGGGCTAGCCAATTAAAAAAACGTGGCTCAGCAGAGCAAAACCAGCATGCTGGCATCGCGAGGTGGTGGGCCACCCAGAAAGCTGGCCACGTTGGATGATTGCTCTTGTATCCTCAGTTTGGGTTTGTAGAAGAAGCAAGGGATCTCTCTTATTAGTCAGAACCCAAGCACTGGATTGGCTTGCTAAATGTTAAAGGAAACAAGGATTTCTGGGAAAGCGAGAGGCGAGATCAGTGCAGCCCACCACTAGGGGGCGCTGGTCCTCTCAATCCCTCTCTTGTTTCCAGTTCTTAGAAAGACCCTTAAACACAGATCTGTCCCCACGGAGCCCATTTATTCGCTCTTCCCAATATGATCATTGTGGCTAAAGCGTCTTGCATGCTCCTCCTCACTGCTTACCCAATCACCTCTGTGTGTGGAATACCAGGACCGCAGTAGAGTCAGTCAACTGCAACTCTGAATCCAGGCAACACTAGATGTTCATTTGTGCACTGCCTTTTGAGGTCAGGAGGTGGTGGACACCTGTAACTCCAATACTTGGGAAGCAAAGGCAGGAGAGACAAGCCTCAGGGTTACATAGCAAATCCCAGAAACCCTGTCTCTAAAACCTAAGTGCATTCCGAGGTCTCTAAACTATTTCTTTTAATTCTGAATAACGAAAATAGCTTACAGAGCTTGCCTGGTTCACAGCTCTTGGTTACAGTCCATCAGGACAGCAGGAACTGGGAGGGACTGGTCATACCCACAATCAAGAGCAGAGAGCAATGAACTGGTGCATGTCTGCATTCAGCTCACTCTCTTTACTCTTACATGATCCTGGATCCTCTTCCTAGGAAATGGCGCCACCCACAGTGGACAGGCATTCCCACTCATCAAGACGATCCCCCAGAGACATGCCCGCGAAGCCACACCTCCTACCCCCAGCGAGCCTGTGAGGATCATTTGCTTTCAAGCCATCACAGAACCCAAAAGTCCATCAGTGAGTGAACAGAGAAACAAAATGTGGCATATCCATAATGCGGAACAGTCCTCAGCCGCAAAAAAGAACGGGCACCTCGGTGGATGATTCTGATTGGTTGGCACGTCACCGGATGTCCGTGTGTGTTTCCCAGGCTGGAGGGGGAAGGAATGCGGAGGACTGCTTTGTGAGATGACAGTCCCTTGAGGGGAACCATCCTGGAGCCACATGAAACCGATGGCTGTGCAATACATCCATGTGCTTAGCATTGCGACGCCGAACCGTTGTTTTGGTTTTTTTTTTCCTGAGATGACCTTCAACTCCCAATCTTCCTGCTTCAGTCTCCCGGTGAGGCGGCCCGAGAGCACCACCAGGCTCGACTGTACATCTTAAATCCTCCGTGTGCTTTGCGTCACTTCAGTGAGAATGCGGACGCAGGGTCCGGGGAAAGCTGGGTGTCTGCTCTGCTGCCACATCCTTGTGACTTCCGGTCTCCTGCCCCGCCCATTCTCCCTACACGTCAGCACTGCCCACGCCCTGAACCTTAGCAGAACCATTTCTTAGTAAAGTCTGTCCCTCGCTTGTGACCTTCTATAGCCAAATTCCCAACAGCCCCATCCTGATGTCATTATTGGGTAAGAAAAGGCTTGGCTCCACCTCTTTCTTCCCGATTCTGCATTCTCTCACCTCACTTTACCTGGAACAGAGTCTATCTTTTGTGCCCCTTTACTTCAGATTGGATGATTCAGTATAAAACCAAACGCTCACTCCACAGGACACAAGAACCTTTCAAGGAAACTCTGGAGGAGATCTCTGAAGATCCCCGCCCACCTCAACAGGGGACACAGACACAAAGAAGGTCTAGATCCTGTAGACATCAGGAGATGGAAGACATCCCCAAACCCAGCTGGGAGTTCATGCCTTCACAGGGGGCTGGGGGTTCCCACAAGAATACGTGCCCCACATGGACCTTGAGTGCTGTGAAATCTCCTGCATCAAGCAACCATCAACACACATACACAAAACTGATGGATCTGACAGTCTTGTGGCTGAAGGCTCTGTTGCTGGAGCCACGATGCACTGACAGGCGAGAACTGAGGGTGGGCTTTCAGGAATGAGACCCATCTGAAAAAGCCTTCTGGGGTGACTGACCTAGCTCCGCTGGCATCTGGAACCTACCTTAAGAGAGAAATTCCAAGTTCAGACCCATGTGCACGTATTATCCACATCCTACAGGCGCCATCTCATGCTGCAGAAACAGACTTGGAACACCAGTAGAGAAACTTCTGCAACCTGTTGAAGAGTCACTGGTGTCGTGAGCGTGGGAAAGCCTTTCTCTGCCCATCGTTCCTCCCGAAGCATGCACATGAGTGAGAAGCCACACAGTCGCCGGAAGTGTGGAAAAGCAACAGGAACGCACTGCACCTCAGCAGATGCCTGGAAAAGTGCACCATGGGAAAAACTTCTGAGGGTCAGCAGCGTGGAAAAGCTCTCGCCAAGCCCTCTAACACCCCAGGGCCATCTAAAGACTCACCAATCCAAGAGTTCCCACAAATGAAAAGTGAGTGAGAGCAGCCCGCCACCCCACCCCCACGCCCGCAATAGCCTCCCCGTGCCAGACATACGAGGAAGGAGTGCAAGAAGTAAGTTAGCACCTTGCTTCGTGGCCCCTCCTAGAACTCAGCATCTTATGGAGAAGTAAAATCAAACATGGAACAGAAGCCTCAGAAAGGCAAGGCTTAAAGCTCTTCACCTTGGGCTGGAGAGATGGCTCAGTGGTTAAGGGCACTGGCCACTCTCTCGGATGTGCTGAGTTCAATTCCCAGCAACAACACACACGGTGGCTCAGGACCATCTATAACAGGGTCTGCTGCCCTCTGCTGGCATGCAGGTATACATGCAGATAGAGCACTCATACATAAAGTAAATAAATCTTTAAAAAATAAAATAAAATAAAATAAAGCCTTTCATCTTATACTGAGGGGACTTCTGTCTTCACATTTAAAAGAACGTCATGGATCTGAGCTACACGGAATGCCTCCATTGTACCAGACACCACATACGAGCGGGAATAAGGTTTGTAAGAAAGATTTTTTTCAACGTAGGATCTCCTACGTTGCCCATGCTGACCCAGAACTCCTAGGCTTAAGTGATCCCCCTGCGTTAGTCTCCCACATACCTGAAAGCACACCTATCACCATACCAGGTGAAAGAGCATTGCAAATATATATCCCTGAGCCACACCTGGAGAGAGACCAGGGCTCTTTCTTGCACGAAAGGCTTTGGGTTCCAGCTCCTCATTCACCAGGCACACTCACTGTGCACGAGACTGAGGCTGCAGGTACCTCATGGTCTCTCCACTCTCTTCCCAACTTAAATGCTATGCAGTGCTGACTCCGCTCCATGCGCCCTTTCAACTCTGCTACATGATGAATCTGCAATGCTCCCACGCAAACGATGGCCTCCTTCCCAGTGACACCCCTTGCCCCAGAAACCTTTTTGCTAGTCCAGGGCACAGGGCAGTTAGATGACACTGTGGTCAAAGCCCCTGTTCTCAGCAGCACCAGCTAGGGGTGCCTGCCCTGACTTTTATCCTGGGCTGATGTGGCTGATCCTTCCCGTGGCTCTGCCATTGTAGTCCCTTCACCTCATTTATTTCCTGTGGTGTCGTGGGAAATTTATTACAATCGCCGTACCTGGTATAAACACCAAGACGAAGTAAGTGTTTTCAGATGTACTTGGGCCCTGAAGAAATCTTGTACTAAAGCATTTGTCATGTGTAGTTCTTGGAATTATATTTCTGAGGTGAGTATTATCACCTATGCAAGATCTCAGTCACAAGATGTTCTTGGCAAACCAGGAAGTCTTGTATTATTGAGCACTGCAAACAGCTAGCAATTTAAGGCTGAGAGTGCAGGAAGTCTCTGATAAGCAGGGTGTTATGTCGCTTCAGGCAGCACAAAGATTATATCAGGGGCTCTGGAATGAAGAATTTAAATAGATTTGGTGTTACAGTCAATAAGTACGCCTCTGCAAAGTTGCTCAGGAGTTCAGTCCTTTGAGGCTATTCCCTCTGCCCTTTCTAAGCTTCATTGCATACTGGAGTGTCTCATCTATGGTTATCCTGCATGACATCTTCCCAGTTATCTCAGTAGCTCTCTTGTGGGGAGCCAATCTCCCCAAGCCTTTTCCTGCCTCTATCAACGCCATGATGTTAAACTGCTTAGGCAGTGAGTAGCTTTCCACCACTGGCCACAAGACTTGTTTTCCTCCCTTAGACCTGTTTTTCTCCCAGAGTTGTTTTTCTCTCTGAGACTTCTTTTTTCCTCTTGATGTTGTTTTTTCCTTTTAGTGTTTACTTCCTCCAGGTGTGGGGTATCCTGTTTTTGAACCTTTATTCTGTTTTTGTCCAAAGTGCAAAAACATCCTATTTTGTTTTTTGGCCCTAGACATCCTGTTTTGCCCCTAGTTAGTTCCTCCCTCCTCACCCTATAAATGCCATGTAAAAACTCTGAATAAACGGACTTGACTTGATTTGAGAACTTTGCCTTGTCCCAGTCCTTTCATGCTTCTTGTCCCCGAAATCCTCACTCTCTCTTCCAGGATCCCCAGTTGACCTGCGGGCCGGGTCACTCTCTGTCTGAGGCTTCCCAGCAACTCTCTGCCTTCTTTCTTATTCTCTGGAACTGTCTTTATCTGACCTTTGTTCCTGCCTGCCTTCCTCATCACCAACTGACTTTTTCAACTGAACACACTCTCTTAAATAGCTCCCCCGAAGCAGTTCCCAGAAGTCCAAGGGGCATGTAACCCTAAGGAAACTTGCACAGTACAAAAAACTCTTGGCAAAGCTACAATGCTGATTGCTTGTAAACCTGGTATGTGAATTACTGTTTTGACTGCTGCTTCTGCTATGTCTGGACTAGTACCTCATAAGGAAACTCAGACCACTGAATTTTTCAGAGACTGGCATAAGCATTCTGAAGAACTTTGGACTTACCAGAATAACATGATCGTGAGACAGTTAATGAAATAGATGACTCAGGGCAGGCTGCAATACTGGTGGGAGTTCAGTTGGAAATCTTGACGGAACAAATAAAATTAAAGTGTGATTGGAGGGCTGGAGAGACGCCTCAGTGGTTAAGAGCACTGGCTGCTCTGCCAGAGGTCCTGAGTTCAATTCCCAGCGACCACATGGTGGCTCACAACCATCTCTAATGGAGTCTGGTGTCTTCTTCTGGCATCAAAGTACTCATAAGTAAATTTTAAATTCAAAAGAAAGAACGAAATCCAATGTTTAAAAAAATAAAAATTAAAAAATAAAATAAAATGTGATTGAAATGTTACTTACTGTATTACACCTTTAAAATTTAGTGACAGCAATAATGACTGGGAAAAGGTTAAAATACACTTGTTGGATCACCCTAATGCTTCTCAAATTATTTATGATTTACAACAAGAAATTAAGGATACTTTCTCAAAAACAGTTGCCAAATGTGACCAAGATGGACTTTATGGGAAGCCTTGCGGATACTTCAGCTTCATTTAATCCTTGTTTCGTTTTAACAGATTTCTTATTCTGGAGATTACAATGCTTGCTTTGCTGTACTGGCCTTGAAATGGATCCTGGCTTATCTGCATAAGTCTATTAAACAGCACCATAGAGAAAAGTCTGTATTCACCATACGGCTGTGTCATCTTCAACCTCATTAAATAGTTTAAACAACGGGGGGGGGGGGGGGAACTGTAGTAGAGAATTTACTAGAATCGTTGTATCTGGTACAAACACCGGGATGCAGTAATGTTTTTAGGTGTACTTGGGCCCTGAAGAAATCTTGGACTAAAACATTTGTCATTTGTAGCTCTTGGAATTGTATTATACAATTCTGAGGTGAGCATGATCGCCTCTCTATGTGTTAGAGAAGTTTATTTTTAGTTGTGTTTAAAATACTGTTTTGTGTCCTGTTGGGTGAGGGGCTGCCTAGGTCTTGGTGTTTTGCAAGGTCTGCAGGTGTTGGCTTTGTGTAAATGCCTCATGATCTATGCTATCAGCAGAACACCTGAGGAGTTCTGTATCAATAAAACCACCTGAGCTCAGATGCTCAGGGTTCCACTGTCCAGTATGGAGCCTGCCATGATGATTGTCCTGTCTGCTAAGGTTGGGTGGGGTACACATCAATGAAAATGCCTCCTTGTCATCCTTGCAGAAATGCCACAGTGGCGTAAAACTACAAGATATGCTTGGCAAACCAGGAAGTCTTGTGTTATTGAGTACTGCAAATGGTGCACAATTCAAGCTGAGATTGCAGGGGTGTTATGTTCCTTCAGGCAGCACAAAGATTAGATCAGGGTTCTGGTATGAGAAAAACTTAGATAGCTTGGGTGTTACAGTCAATAAATATGCTTCTGCAAAGTTCAGCCCTTCGAGGCTGCTCTTTCTAAGTTTCATCGCATCCTGAAGTTCTCTCTCTCCAGTCATTCCCACGTGACTCAGTTTGCCTAATGGACATGAAGTGCTGGGTTAGATCCCCCACACGTCATAAACCAGACGTAGGGATGCCGGTCTGTAACCCCACCACCGGGAGATGGAAGCAGGACAATCATAACTTCAAGATCAGCTTCTGCTACATGTCGAGTTCAAGGCCAGCCTGACCAGTGTGAGATCTTAATACAAAATAAAATACAGAAATTTTACAGTCTAGAGGCTTGAAAGTCCCAGATACACATCTGGCAAGGGCCTCCTTGCTGCCCAATGACCCAGCAGGAGGTGTCACACGGGTAAGGAGACCTCCAAAGATCCCTGACAGTCCCCAGCTTCTGCCCCAGAGCCAACTGCATGCCCAATATCTCAGCCCTCTCCACAGCGTCGCCTCTCCTTCTGAGGACTCAGCAGACCACACACCAGAAGAGCATCTAAGCCAGATGGTGGTGGAGCATGCCTTTAATCCAGCACTTGGGAGGAAGAGGCAGGTGGATCTCTGTGAGTTCGAGGCCAGCCTGGTCTACTCAGTGAGTTCCAGGACATCCTGAGTTTTAACAGTGAAACCCTGTCTCAAAAATTAACGGGGCTCTGCAAGGAAGAATCCATATGGCTCATGGTAATGCTAACCACTGGGAGAAACTGCCCTATGCCTCACCTGCCACCAGGATCTGCACAAACTGTGGACACATTTGAGTTGGATGCTTTGCTCTACCTAGCCAGGGTAAGACCAGTTTCCCAAATCCCCTCCTACAGGAAAAACATTTCAGACCTGGGCAGCTAGAGGCCTGCGCCATTCTGTACGACAACTGGAGACCAAAAGGTGTTCTGCTCCTGAGCATCAGATGACGTCTGCCCCCAGTGGACCACAGGAGCCCCAGGGGACTGCCTACGCCATGGGTCCCTGTCGTTTGAATTGATGCATAGAACATCTAGATTCTGTCGTTCATCCTTCCTCAGATCTCCGATGGCTTGACGCCGGCTATAGTTTTAGGAGCAACAAACATCTACCAGCTCCATGATCAGACAAAAGGTCCATACAAGTTCTGAAGATCTAAAAGATATTTTAAAGACACATAGATAAAATTGTAACGATATTAGGGTGTATTAATGATTGGTTATATTTGGATATCAAAGGCTCAGTTTTAACGTTGTCAAAATGCTGGATAAGTGTTCTGATGAGCTGGTTCCACTATTACAGGATTTTAAATTCCTGTTGGTTGTTTGACTTCAATACGTAGACTTGGAGATGCTTCTCACCAGGCTAAAACGTGTCTGTCCAATCTGTGTACCCAATTCTCTGGATACATGTAACTAAATAATATTATACTAAATGTTTGGTTTTGTATTTTGTTTTGTTGCTTTAGGGTTTTTGTAGATGCCTTTCAAATGTAAAGGGTATTTTTAAAAAATAAGGGTGTGGGTTCCTTAGCTGTTTGCAGTTTGAATCTGGGCTCAGAATGTATTTAAAATGTTTCTAAAACATAAAGGTTTCTCTCTCTGGCTACATGACTCCGCCCCTCTGTTCCCGGCTGCGAGATTTCTAACTTGTAACCTTTAAGTTTTCAGTTAGCTCATAGGGTGATGGAAGAAAGGATAGTAAGGAAAGAGAAACCTTTACAGCCCTTTTCTGGCTGTCTTAGTCCGCCTATGTCTGGGGAACCAAACTAACCTGAACTAACTCCCACTCTAGCTTCTCCCAGCACAGCAGTTACTGAAAAGATCTAAATTGTAACTTTCTTTAAAAACTCCAATTATTTCATTTTCTCTGTCCTGATTTCTGCCTGCTTCTCTATGCAGCAACTCTTAGCTCTGATTCTTAGCTTCCAATTTCTCTAACTGTCGTAACTGCCTTCCATCACCCTCTTTTATCCCCTCCAACTGTTCCCAGAAGTCCAAGCCTCATATAACCACATGGGGGGAGGGGCTTTTCCCTGGCAAAGCTTCACTCTACAGATACACAAAATGTTCATACTTCTGGCCTAGGGCCATGGCTTTTAATGACTCAAAGGTATGGATCTGCTCCATTTACAAACCTACTCCAACTGTTTTAAAAACACCTGTTTGCTGCTTTCTCTATAATATGTTCATCAGTGCACAGCTTTTGCTATGACTCAAAGGTATGTGTCCGCACTTCAGTACAGATTACAAACAGTGATAAAGTATCTACCTCCTTTTGTAAACTTAAAACATTTCTTGTGAGCTTCAGAAAGTCACCTTAGATCTACCTCCCACAGGTCAGACTCCAGACTTAAGTCTCCCATCTGCTTACTCATTAGGGTATGATTTATCTCTCTCTTCCCTGGACTGGGAACCCTTCTTCTCCCCCACTGCCAAGACTATGGACCTAAAAGTTCCAAATGTAAGATTTTCCTTTAAGTTTCCTAAACTATAACCTGCTCCCCAGAATTCACCCAACCTCCACACCCCACCCTGCCTCCGATGGCTCCACCACCACTGAGCCACACTTCCAACTTCTGTCTCTGGGTATCAGAACTGTTCATATGCTCCACACAACCCACCGCCTTTGTAAGACAGCCTGGCAGAACCCTCCTCTTTCCCCTCCTCTCTCCTTTCTCAACTCGGAAGCAGACACGTCTCACCTCACCTCACCCCAATAAACCTCTTGCATGAGACCTTGTTGTGCGGTGCCGTGCCTGTTCCTGTCAAGGTTGTCCCGTCAGTCTTGGGCGGGAGCATGATGTGGAACAGAGGTGTTAACCAACTCACAGAGAAGCCAGAATACTGGAGCAAGAGAAACTCTGGCTGCGTTAGGCCAGATACTGGGACTGTTGGCTACCTCTAACCCAGTCGTCACTGATAGATTCCAGCAGAGCCGGAAATAGGAAAACACAGAAGATGATGGATGGGTGGATGGATGGATGGACGGACAGATGGATGGATGGGTGGATGGATGGATGGACAGATGGATGGATGGAGGGGTGGATGGATGGATGGGTGGGTGGGCGGGCAGATGCAGGGTCAGGCGGATAGGGAATGGGCTCACACATTTTTCCCTGAGCTGGAAACAGATGAAGCCATGTCTGAACACACTTGTAGGAACCAGACTTGGGGAAAGCTGGGCTCTGACCTTTATTTCCATTATTACAGTTCACCTAGTCAACGGAGGGGAATCCAGTTAGGAGACGGAGACATCAGTCGAAGGGGAGCTTAGAAAGAGGGCAGGAGCAGGAAGCGAGGAGGAAGAGGTACAACAAAGTCAAAGCCAAGGCAGAGGAGGTAGCAATGAGGGGACGGAAGGAGATAGAGGAAGACTTGGGGAGGCCTGGACTTAGAGGGACTGGAGAATCTCCGGGGGAGAGAGAAGCAGAGATTAGGAAACCTGTCAAGAGTCGAGGCACGGAGGGGCCTGCAGCCCTGGTTGTAGCTCCCCTATGAGTCCTTGCTAGTAGAGGAGTCGGGCCTGGAGGCGGGGACGGCACTGGATACCTGGCCGCTGCTGGAGTCGGGACCTCTACTCAACTCCGACTCCATGCCTGGGCTCTGCCCGGCGACACCGCCGCTATCAGGGTCTTGGCTGGTCTCCACGTAACCGGTAGACCCCAGGTAGCTGCTGGAGCTGCTGTGTTTGAAGCCCCCACGGCCTCCCAAGGAGCCCCGGCTGGTGGCAGGAGCCAAGGTCACGGGGCCGCCGGCACCAGAGCCAGAGTCGCCAAAGGTGACGTGGCTTATGGAGCCGGCGCCGCGGCCTGCTCGGCTTGACTTATGGCTCAGGATGGATTCCGGGACTGTGCTGATCTTCCTAGAGGCCAGGGTGGGGCCTGACAAGGTGATCTGAGTATTGGAGAAACCGAAGCTCGTGGTGCTGTCTAACATCCGTGAGGTCTCCTGCAGGTCCTGGAGCTCCATCTGCTCGGTAGACAGCATTAGGTCCCGACCGGAAGCACGAGGGCCTTGCCCCCACCCTGGGGGCCCACACTCACCGTCTTTATCACTTGACTAAGCAGCTCCTCCTTGCTCATGGGGTAATCTTCTCGGACCACAAAACCTGGGGGGTCCTCCCTCAGATGGGAGAAAGGTGAAGAGTCTGGTTTCATAGCTCTGCCTCATACACAGACCCCCCCAACTGTCCTGGGCCTGTCCCCTCCCCCTGGAGCACCAGCACCCATCTTCCCTCTATACTCCCACCTCCCTCCGAGCTCCCACTTCGCCCTCTGCCCCAGACCACACACACAAAAGCTAGATCCCAAGCCATCTCATCTGTCTGCCCCACGGAGTCGGCCCCTCTCCCCCTCCCCAAGCCTCACAGGGTATCAGGAGGCTGAGGTGGGGTAGGCTTCTTTGGAGGGTCATCTTGGCTCTGGCCCACAGCCAGAAGGGCAGCCTCAGACAAAGGGATGTGGTTCTGAGAGTGTGGGAGAGTAGAATTAGTGCAGGCCTAGCCAAGCCTGGCCCCAACACCCAAGTCCCTTGCCCACCCACCTGGACCTCCAGGCAGGCCTTCACTACAAGGAGCTGCCCCAGCCGCTTCTCGATGGTACTCAGGAAGAGGCTCATGTCCCTGTCCCCCATGTGAGTCTTGACCCCAAGGAGATCCTTGATGACACTGCTGTCACACTGAGCGTTCTCAAAGAGAAGCTGGATATCTGGGATCAGAGAGGAGCACACCATCAGGGAACCTGGGCTCTCCTCGCTCAGTACATAACCAAGCCTGTTTCTGGAAAGGCAAAGCTTAAAGACTGAATGGGTCTGCCCAGCCAAGACAGCCAGGCACAATGCCTGCCTGGCCTCAGAGTTCAAGAGGCCAGAGGGAGATCTGACAAGACATTACCTTGGTGGTACACCGTGGCCAGAAACAAATCTAACTTCCACTAACCCAGGAATGCCAGGACTCAGAGCCCACCTGGAACACACACAATCCGGGCGAAGCCTCTTATGAGCCCTCCTTTCCCCGGGCTCTGTGCGGCCACTGGTACGTAGCTGGCTTGACAGATTGCTGTTAGTGAGGTCGGCGTACCACAGCGTATACCGTGAGTGTGGCGCTCCCGCTGCCCTGCTTACAAGCTTTATAACATCTGGATATCTAGACATATACCTTGATTTTCTGTTTCGAGTTGGACTTCCTAAACTGGTCGCAGCTACTTCGCTAATAACAGCAAACCTCCAGAAATCACCTAACTGTCCCTCCGTAGGGGGAGAGAGAACTCTGCAGTAGCCACACTATGACAGGTGAACTGTGTCCCTCTAGATTCTCCTGTTGGGAGTCTAGACCTCCCCAGTGCCTCAGGATGAGACAAGGCCGCTGTGAGCATGAGGACACAAGGGGACGGTGTTGGGGTAGATTTGAACTTATTCTCAAATATTAAGCTGTTTATCCAGCGGCCTGAGCTACAGCCAGAAGGTCACCTTCCCTGGCTGTTGGAAACAGCTTCCTAGGCGTGGACTCTGGAATGCAGAAAGCGTGCTAGTTTGGAGCACCAGCGACTGTTCATTCAGTGGCCTTTCATTGGAACAAATGTCGTTCTAATGTTGTCTGCCCACTGAGAAAAGCATCCGATTGTGTTACTGCTAATGGAGGGACCTTACAGGGCTCTCCCTCAACCCGAGCACCGGGATAAGGAAGACCTTGTGCGGGGACTTGACTGGCCAGTAAAACGGCATCGTGTCAGCCAGCTGAAGCTGGGGGTTGGTGCACTGTGAAGGTTCCATTATTGTGCATTAAGGCCTGTGCGTTGGTGGGCGGTGATTCCTTTCCATAAAATACCTGGAGACCGTGTGCAGGGAGGAAGAGGAGAAGCTGATCGGGGGATGGGAAGAAGAGCTTGTAAGTCAGCCATGTCAGGAGAGACCCTGCGCCTTGGCCGTCCAGGCTTTCCATCTCAGAAAGCATCACGGCTCTTTATTGAAACCCGCCGATAATGATAATAAAAATAATAGTAGTAATAATAATAATAAATAATACTTTAACTGAGCGGTGACGTTGTAAAACAGAGGGGGAAGCACACACAAACACAAACACACACACGTGCACCGGTGCACACACACATAAGTGAGTTAAACAGAGGGGAAGTACAGTGCAGACGTGCAGCGGGGTAAAATCAGCCAGAGCCAAAGCGGCGCGCAGGAAGAGACCCTCATCACGGCCCTCAGAGGGGCCAGCCCTCTGGCCTCCAGGGACACCTCTGCTTGAAGCTACGCAGTCCTTGGTTTCCATGGACAGCTCACAAGACAACGTTCATGCCAAGTACTGGAATATTCAGAAACCAAGATCAAGACAGCACTGAACAGCCTATGAGGCATCAGCGCGTTACCATGTTATGACATTGCTGACGCACTCCAAGATACTGACAAACGAAAAATAAATTTAAGAAAAAATAGCACAGTACCTAATGGACTACCACCCCATCAACGTGGGAACGAGAAGTCAACGATGAAATGTCCAGGTGTCCAGGGATACCATGTGCAGACCTAACATGGTTACAGACATCCACGCGCCAGAGAGAACGGCCACCGGGCGTGTGAGCTCTGCTGTGAGCCACAGCAGCCCTCCTGCCACCCCCACCCCCACCTTCTTGTCCCTCTCCACCATCGCCCTCTCCGACTTCCAAGAGAAGCCTATCGACCAGACATGCGGCCCATTTCCAGAGACTCGGAAAGGGGAAGGTGCACAGCACCTAGGTCAACAGCAGGTGGCACTAGGCCCGAAGGCAGTGTGGCCAGTCTCCTGAAAGCTTGCTCACCTGCCCTGAACCAGGTAAAAAGCACCAGTTCC
Organism: Cricetomys ansorgei; assembly: GCA_026225945.1. Lineage (NCBI taxonomy): Eukaryota > Metazoa > Chordata > Mammalia > Rodentia > Nesomyidae > Cricetomys > Cricetomys ansorgei. The sequence continues at coordinate 2,520,817 of JAMJFZ010002635.1, read as the reverse complement.
TCACAGGGAGGAGTAAGGACAAAACACTCCAGGCATTACATGACCCCACACATATGATGTCATCTGTGACAGGCCCAGACACTGTCACAGGAACCAAACAAAGTTCTAGTAAGAGACAGGAGAATACCTTTGCAACCTCAAATAGGTAAAGACTTCTTGTATCACAAAGGCACTAATTACAAGCGAGTTGACTACCTCTTATCAATTTATATATATATACATTTATATCTATATGTATTTATATTTTATATAAATTTATCAATCTTATAAATTTCATTTCACACAAGAAAGCAGGAGAGTACACAATCATACAGAAAAGTATTTCCAAGACTAGTGTCCAGAATCAACAACCCCCATACCTCAGAGCAGGAAACACAGTCTAATTCTATGCTAAGACATGTGGGGACCAGAGACGGCTCAGCAGTCAAGAGCACTTGCTGCTCTTGCAGAGGACCCGGGTTCAATTCCAAGCACCCACAAGGTGATTCGCAACTCCGTAACTCCAGTTACAAGGGAGCCAATGTCCTTTTCTGATGTCCACAAGCACCAAGCATGCATGTGATAAACATACGTACATGCATGTAGGCAAAATATCCTCACATAAAATATATAAATATCTATCATGTACAGAAACAAAACATAAGTTTATCTTATAAATAAAATATATAAATCTAATTTTTGAAAGTGTTTAGCTATTTAAGCAAATGAGTAAATGAAGCCTGGGCTGCCAAAGCGGCTCAGTGGAAGAAGGCTCTTGCTGACAGGCCAGACACCCCGACTGCGATCTCAAGACTCCATATGGTGGAGAGAGAGAACCAACCGCAAGTTGTTCTCTGACAGCCGCATACCCGCCATTGCACACTCATGTGCACACACACACACCGATAGACAGACAGATGGGTAAGCTTTTAACATTAAAAAAACGCACACAGCCAAACAGGAATGCAGCCGAGATGACCATGACCCCTAGGGTGGCAATACTATTAAACACCGACGTGGGAATCAGGCTGAGTAAATACTGCAGCCGTGGCAGAACGTGGCGACGAGACACGAGGGGAGGGGCACATCTGCAGCACTCACGCGTGTACATGGAGGTGTAGAAGGAGAAACTGCCGTGGCGGCACATGCCTTTAATCCCAGGACTCGGGAGGCAGAGGCAGGCAGACCTCTGTGAGTTCGAGGCCAGCCTGGTCTACGGAGTGAGTTCCAGGACGGCCAGGGTTATCACACATCACACACCTGAACATTCATGGACAGACAGAGGGATGGAAGGACAGATGGAGTTACAGACGTACCCCAGGTGTGTAGCGAAATCTTTGAATTAGCTATGTCCCTCGGTCCCTGCTTTCTGAGCTCGGTGGGGGAAGGGTGCTCCCTGACGCCTTGCAGCGTGTGTAGGACTCACTTCCTGCCCCTAGTCACACTCCACCCAACAGGCCATTTGTTTATGCTAATGCAGACGAAAGGATTCCTATAGCCCTCAGCAGTTTGCAGCAGAGTGACTTGCAGACCTTGAGAGATGTTAGGCTCCATTCATTTGTATAACTAATGTCTGTGTCGGGGAAGCAGGGAGTTTTGAATGAATCAAGGACTAGGGCTGAGGCAGAGAAGAAGCCAGAGGAGGCCGTGTGAGAGGATAGGGCTCAAGCTCTCTGCCTAAGCCGCCCAGGTATGCATCCCTGAAAGTTGTCCTTGCTCGTTTTTAATGTATCGCAGGACATAATAATTCCTTGACACGGGTGGGCTGCCAGAGGTATGGGATGGACAGAGAAGCAACTGCAGAACCGGCCGCGGGAGGCCTCCTAGTGGCTAGCTCCCCACAGACACATTGCATCCTTCTTTATGAAGAAGCCCAGGGTGGGAGACAGGTTACCCTTGGGCACTTACCAGCCTTGAGCTTCTCCAGCCGATTCCGGAGAGCCTGGAAGCGGGCCTCCAGCTGCTCCGACTCCAAGCGCACCTTGTCCACTTCCTGCTGCAATCCTTTGCACAGTTGCTCTTGCTGCATCTGCTGGTTATCCTGACTGGCGTGCTCACTGACTAAGGCTTCCTGCATCTGCAGGGACAGGGGACTGGAGCCGGGTCCCCTCTAGGCCTGGGGAGGAGATATGGGAGTCTGGGAGGTAGAGAGGGTGTAAAGAGGGGTGGGCCTTGCTCACCTCTTTAATCTCCTCCTGAAGATGGTGTAGCTCGGAGTTCTGCTCGTTGATGAAGTTAAACTCAGCAAAGTTGCGTTCCTCCACTGGGGGAGAACAGAGGGGTCCCGAGGGATGGATTCAGGAACAGAAGGGTCACTAAGGGCTGAAAGGTGACAGAGATAAAGGCAGAAAAACAGAGACAGATAAAACAGAAACAGGTACAAACACCAGGGCAGAAACGACCAGTCCCACAGAGGGACACACTGACAGACAGGGGTACGGAAAAAAGAGATTTGGGGAACCCAGGAAACGATCAGCAGCGTGGAAACCGGAGGCAGGGGGGCACTCCCTGGGCAGCGCAAGGTGCCCAGTGACGATGCAGCAGCGTGGGGCACCCCCACCTCCCGCCCCGCCCCGCACCCACTCACGCTCTAGGTATTTCTCCACTAACAGGTCAGGGTCGCTCTCGCCCGTTAGCTGGGCCAGTTTGTTCAGACTGTCCTCAAAACGCAGCACGAGCTTCTCTTGGGAGGTCTTCCGGAGTCCTTCAGCCACCTCCCAGGCTGTAGGCCGGGGATGTTCAAAGTTCCCAGAGTCCTAGCCTCGCTCTCCCCCAACAGGCCCCGCCCGCGCACCGGCTCCGCTCTCCTCTCCCACCAGGCCGGGTTCCTGTCCCCCTTGCCCGACCTTTTCCCAAAGGGCTTTGCCCTCTCTGGCCCTGGGCGAGGTGCAAGCGCTGGCCTTACCTCGCTGCTCCTGCTTCTGCACCACAAGAGGATCCAGCTGTCGTTCATGGTTCTTGAGCTTGAGGAATCGGTGCAGCTGCTCCAGATGCGATATCTGCCGCAGCAAGATCTGCGTCTCTGTGTCGCTCTGAGCCACCTCCTTCTCTGCACGCTCCCGCAGCATGCCCATCTTGGCCTTGGCCTCTTCCCTAGGAGAAGATGGAGCATGCCGGTAAAAACAGAAGATGGGCGATTGAGTGGGGTTATGTTGGGGGCCTGGGGAAAGGCAGTGTCGGCTGGCTTCACGAGGATGCTCACAAGGGCAGAGAACATTCTAGGCTGGGATTGCTGGGTCAGGATGGGGCTAGACGTGAAGCCTGGTGGACACCTAAGCAGCTTCCACTCGTCACCCCATCCCCACATCTGTCTGCTCCCATAGCCAACCGCTGCTGAGACACCGAACCCTTCCCCTCCGCCGGTCACCTCCTGGGTGGCCAGCCCCGAGCGTGTCTCCAGGGCAAAGCTGCCACAGATAGGATTCCCCATCCACACACACCCAAGGAACACCGAGGCTCTGGCGGGAGAGATGCAGGAATCCATCTCTCTGTGTTCTGTCCATCGCTGTGAGCCCCAGGCCTCCCTGCCACATGTGCACCTCTGCTACCCAAGAGCCCCTGGGGCTTACCTGGCAGTGTAAGCAATAGTAGAGGATGTGCTCAGCGCCCCGACCATATCCCGAAGCAGGTAGATCTCCTACAGGGACACAATGAGCTTGCTTCCTCCATTCTTCCCACAAAGGGGCGTCCTACGCCTGCCACTGCAGCCCTACTATGAGCAGCTGTGGGGGGGAGGGGGCGGGGTGGGGGAGCTTTGCTTTGTTTTTTCCTTTTTAAGATAGGGTCTCACTGTGTATCTCTGGCTACCCTGACACTATGTCACCTGAATCAAAAAAGGGGTTCTAATGAGGTCCCAAATGAGAGAGAAATTCGGAGGACAAGTGGGACAGGTAACTGGAGATCACTTGGGGACCGGTCACCCAGGAGCAAAGCACCAGCCCACCCAACTTGCCCCTCCCTTAGAAAGCTGCTTAGATGTTGTTATTATATGGGGGTTGGGTGTGGTGGATCCCACAGGGATACAACAAGGGTCTTGGGGTGGGAGCTTCGTCTCTGGGTGGCAATACTGGGGAGTGCTGGGACTTTTAAAAGTAGGTAGGGCCTACAATAAGGTTACTAATGGCACTCAGTGACTGCCCCCCATAGGGAAAAAGGTTGTTCCTCCAGGTCCAAGCCTCTGCTTCTCCCTTGACTTGGCCTCTCCCTCATGCCTGGTCCCACCCGTTATACTATCTACTATACTATCTACCATGATGTGGTGGACCAAGAAGGCCCTAGGCAAACCAGCCCTGTGCAGTTTGGATTCTTCACCTCCAACACTGTGAGCTAGATGAATCTCTTTTCACTGTAAAGCTCCCGGTCTCAGACACTTTGTTGTATTGACAGACTAGCACCCACTGGAACCCGACTGTTCTGTGTTCTAGCTCCACAGAAGCAGCCGAGTTTTCAGTAAAAAGGGAGAAACAACAAAGATGTTACACACCCACTTACAAAACAGAGAAGCAAGCACACGTGCACGTGGGCACAAACACACACACACAGACACACACACACCTTTGCAAAAAGAAACTCAGGGTGGATAAGCAGAAACTGAGGAGAGGTGACGCAGAGCCACTCAGTATGAAGAAGATGGGGGAAGAGATGGAGCTGTGCTTACACTTCCTGGGGTAGCTTTTGCAGTTTTGTTGCGTTGGGTATGGTTGGGATTGGTTGGGTTTGGTTAGGTTTGGTTGGGTTGGGTTGGGTTGGGTTGTTTGGTTTGGTTTGGTTGAGTTTGGTTGAGTTGGGTTGGGTTGGGTTGGGTTGATTGGGTTTGATTGGGTTTGATTGGGTTGGGTTGGATTGAGTTGGATTGGGTTTGGTTGGGTTGGGTTGAGTTGGGTTGGGTTGGGTTGGGTTGGGTTGTTTGGTTTGGTTTGGTTTGGTTGAGTTTGGTTGAGTTGGGTTGGGCTGGGTTGGGTTGGTTGGGTTTGATTGGGTTGGGTTGGGTTGCGTTTGGTTTGGTTGTTTGGTTTGGTTGAGTTGGGTTGGGTTGGGTTGGGTTGGGTTGGGTTTGATTGGGTTGGGTTGGGTTGGGTTGGTTGGGTTTGATTGGGTTTGATTGGGTTGGGTTGGGTTGGGTTTGGTTTGGTTGTTTGGTTTGGTTGAGTTGGGTTGGGTTGGGTTGGGTTTGATTGGGTTGGGTTGGGTTGGGTTTGATTGGGTTGGGTTGTTTGGTTTGGTTGAGTTGGGTTGTTTGGTTTGGTTGAGTCAGGTTGGGTTGGGTTGGGTTTGATTGGGTTGGGTTGGGTTTGGTTGTTTGGTTTGGTTGAGTTGGGTTGGGTTGGGTTGGGTTGGGTTGTTTGGTTTGGTTGAGTTGGGTTGGGTTGGGTTGGGTTTGATTGGGTTGGGTTGGGTTGGGTTGAGTTGGGTTGGGTTGGGTTTTATGGGGCTGAGGTTCTTAGCAGGGGCTTGGACGTGAGCTGCAGAGCCACACCCCCAGTCCTTTTTATTCTGAGACAAGGTGTAGATCTGTAGCCCAGGCAGCCTGCAACCGCCTTGCTGCCTCCGCTCCAGAGGGAGGGGAAGGCAGATGTACACCACCATGCCAACCCTTTTGGAACTGTTTTTGTTTAGCTTGTTAGCGTTTCACGTTTGACAGATTTATAAGATAAATTAAGTCAACAGAAAAGGGAGAGAAAACATAAATGAACAGAGGCAGAGTTCAGCCATCAAAACTACAAAATTAAAAAAAAAAACTGATTACAAAAAGAATTAAATGAACCTAACTGCATAACAGATGAAAAAAAAAGATCCACGTAGAAAACTGAGAAACAAGAGCCGGGCCAGGTAGATTCTGAACATCATCTTCTGAACAGAAGTACACACCCAAAGTCTCCTAGGAGGAAGGAGAGACTAACAGCAAGGGTGGGCCTTGCTGACGGGATGGGGCTTGCCTCCGACAGTCTGGTGTGTCCTGAGGACAGAAGCCGTGTCTGGAGGGTACAAGGAAAACCCCACGACAGGGTCACAGTGGGGTCACTCAGGGCCTAAATGTTGATTTTCCGATGCCTACACCCCACAGCTGGGGGAGGGGGGGACGGCTCAAAGGTCAGGAATTTAATTCCCAGCACCCACACTGGGCAGTTTACACCCTCCAGCTCCAGAGGACCTCCTGTGCACACACGCACAAACCCACAAGCAGATACACATGCACATAGTTAAATGTTTTAAAACAAAATTCTTTAAGAGGGAAAAAAAAAGGGGGGAAATTGTTGGAGGAACAGAAAACTGCACAGCTAGAGCAGAAAAAGTAAAGAGACCACTGCACTTCCTCTGCCGGAAAGCAAAGGGTCTCAGAGAGGAAGAGAGAAGAGGGGAGGGGAGGGGAGGAGGGGGAGGAGAGGGAAAGGGAGGGGAGAGGAGACTGGGAGGGGAGGGGAGGGGAGAGGAGAGGAGGGGAGGAAGGGGAGGCAGTGGAGGGGAGGAGAAAGAGGGGAGGGGAGGGAGGGGAGAGGTAGAGAAGGGAAGAGGGGACGGGAGGGAGGGGAGGAGGGGAGGGAGGGAGTGGGCAGGGAGACCACGGTGAAAGTGCCCCCAAAGGACAAGGGCCATGGGCAGTGTAGTGACTATGGTCACCCTAGTAAGAACGTGGCACTGGCCTGGGCAGTGGGAACTATTCGGGAAAGGATGTTAACTGTCACAGGGACCACATTGGGGCGGGGGGTGGGGGGGGGCGCCAGCAGACTTTCTTGGCTGTGACACCTGAGCACCGAAACAGAAGCCTAGCTAGCGTCTTCAACAGACTGCTAAGCAGAGCAGCTGGTCCACGCAATGGGCCTTCACAAAACACAGCTAGCCCAGATGCTTCCAAAATACCAAGGTCCTGGAGCCAGAGAGAGTGGGGAGGGAGGGGAGAGAAAGAGAGAGGGACCAGGGTAGAAGCAGAGACACAGAGACTAAGGGAGAGAAGCAAGAGACAGAGCGAGGCAAATTACCAATCAATTACAGGTGTTGTGAGCCAGGTACGGTGGTTCACATCTGTAATCCCAGCACTAGAGAGGCTGAGGCAGGAGGATCGCCAGGAGTTCAAGTCCAGCCTGGGCTATAAAGAAAGACTCTCAAGGACCTACATATATGCACACACACAAATATATATATATATATATTTGTGTGTATATATATATATATACACACACACACACATATCCTAGTGAAGGATATATAGGAGTTATATATATATATATATATATATATATATATATATATATATATATACACACGCACACACACACACACACATATCCTAGTGAAGGATATATAGGAGTTCTGTGCTCAGTTTTCACATCTCCACATCTTGCATTAAGTTTAAATTGTTTTGATAGAAAAGTTTCAAAACAGGCGGTGAAGAAAGAAAAGGAGGGAGAAAGGGAGGGAGGGAGAAAAGGAGGGAGGGAGAGAAAGAGGGAGCCAGGTTAGCTTTCCAAAGGGCTGTGAAGAGGCCCAGATCTCGAGGGAGGCAAATGGCTTGGCGGGCCGTGGGTCGCCCCAGATGACAGAATCCAGAGTCCAGCTGCTGTCCTAACATGGGAGTGAGATGCTCTTCCCTCTCCCCCTGCACGGAGGTGGGCCCCGGGCCCTGGAAGCTCCGCCCACTGGGCGCAGAGGTGCAGAGGGATGCCGGCGACGCAGGGACCCCTGCCCCACCTTCTTCAGCTTCCGGTCCATATTCAGGTAGCGCCCCCTCTCGATGCGCAGCAGGTCCAGCTCCTCCCGCAGGGCGGCGTTCCTCACCAGCTGGATGTCGAAGTGGCAGGTGACCTGGGGTGTGTGTTTGGGCACTCGTGAGGTCTGGGTACTCGGCAGAGGTGGGGACTTCCCTGGGGACGCCGCAGCCTCCCCACCCCAGGGTCACTCGCTCTCCCCCTGAGGGGACCCTCAGGCCCACGGCGGCTGCCCACACACACCCTGTCCAGCTGGTCCTCCAGGATCTTGATCCTCCTCTGGATCTTCACTTTGTGGTTCAGGACGATGCTGGGATTTGAGGCTTCCTTAGTCTGATTGAGGAGAATGGTCTCCCACTCCTGGATCTGGAGGGAACGCAGCACCCGTCACATGCCTGGGAGAGACGCATCAACACATCTGCTGTCCCTGCAGCCCCAGCATGAGCCAGCGCCAGCCCTCTCCGGGAGGTGTTTCTTATTTTTTGTTTGGTTTGGTTTTGGTTTTCTGAGACAGGGTCTCTCTGTACATCCCTGGCTGTCCTGGAACTCACTGTAAGGACCAAGCTGGACTTGAACTCAAGAGATCTGCCTTTCCTCTGCCTTTCCTGGTGTTTTTGAAGAAGTACACGAGATGGAAGGGTGGGGTTGCTGCTATCACGGTCCCCAGAAAGAGGAAGGCGCTGAGACACTAACCCCAGCAGTTAAAAGTGGTGCTTAGGGTCTGAGGTCATATGACCCACAGTCATAAGAGTCCCCCCCCCACCCTTCTGCCAGCTCCCGACATGATCTGTGTTTCTGTGCTCGTGATATGTCAGGAGATACTCCGAAAAGTGTAGGCTGGGTGGGCCGTTTCACACTGTCCTTCCCAGTCGGTACTGTCATAGGCTAGATAGTATCCCCAGAAACTCCTGCGGAACATCCTGAACCCAGTATATCTCAGAATGTGACCTAGAGACGGGTTACCAATAGAGTGGGTTCCAGGACAGTCGGAGTTACATAGTGAGACCCTGTCTCAAACACGGGACCAAACAAAGTGACCAATAAAACACCAGAGGAGGCAAGGGGCAGGCTCCTGCTGAGCCCTGGGGGAAACATCCCAGGCTTCACCTTGACCTTGGACAGTGGTCTCCCGGAGCTGAGGGTCAGTCTCAAGTGTGCCAACCCCACGAGGACACCTTGTTCCAGCAGCCTTGGCAAACACATGCACCAAGAGGCCCACTCCGGATTCACGCATGGACATGTAACATGTGTGAGGGCACAGGCCTCAAGGGTCATACCCACGGGCCAAACCAGATGCTCCTGGTGGCTTAAAGATCTACCACAAGGTGGCAGTATTTGCCTTTCAGCGAGGCGACATTCCCCTCAGCCAGTTTTCAGTGGTAGCTATGCTAAAAACCAAATCCAATAAAAACCCAAAGAGGTTACCATTGGAGGAAACTGAGCAAAGCGTACGGGGCGGGGGGAAACCTCTGCACCATTCTTAAAACAAAAAATCAAGCGACTCCGAGACCACCCCAATTAAATGTTCAGTCGTTAACAGTTGAGCTTGGTGGCGCACGCCTTTAATCCCAGCACTGGGGGGGCAGAGGCAGCTGGATCTCTGTGAGGCCAGTCAGGTCTACAGAGTGAGACCCGGTCTCAAAAAAAAAGAAAAAGAAAAACCAAGAAAATGTGTTTCCAATTACACTTTGTTAATTTTCAGTCCTCAGAGTTGAGTGCAGTGCAACACCTCGGGGTGCGGGGGCGGGGTGGGGAAAGGGGGTGCTGGGCGTGACCAGCAGGCTGGTGTCAGAACTGAAAGAAGGTGCAGAACCAAGCACACGCGCGCACACACACACACACACCCCCATATGGTGGGTCTCAAGAATAAGATATGGAAGTGGAGAAATGGCTCAGCAGATAAGAGCACGTATTGCTCTTGCAGAGGACCAGTGTTCAGTCCTAAGCACCCACTCAACGTGATGCACAGCTACCTCTGACTCCACCTCTGGGGGAAACTGAGGCGCTCTTCTGGCCTCCAGGGGTACCTCCATGCACATATATACACACTTCGCACAGACACACATAAATAAAAACTAAAAAAAAGAAATTTTAGAAAGAATTAAATATGAACATGTTTTTTAATCTCTGCATGTTGTTTTTACAAACGGCTCCTGGCTTCTTATTGTACAAACAGTTAGTGGGCTGCTTGAACTGTGCTGGTCAAAGAGTAACTGTCAAACATGCAGCAGCGGAGCCTGCTGGGACAACTGAAAACCACAGGTCTGCAGGAACTCTAAGCCAGTGCTACCCCGCAGCCGCTGTGGGAGCTGACCACTCTTATCAGTTCTCTGTCTTTGTGTAACTGTGCTGGTCGGCTTCCGTTACCACAACTAACGAAGGAGCACCTACGCCAGTAAGAGACAAGGCCTGTGCAGCCACAAATCTGGGGTTCCAGCCCTAGGTCAGTGCTCCTCTGGCTTTGGACACCTGGAGAAGGCCCTAGAAGGGGGTGGTGGAATGCCGGCATCGGAACAAACCCCTCCGCGCGGACTTCCCATGGAGCCCCCTCTCTTAAGCCTCTGGAAATTGTCCTTTGGGGGGGCTCTATCCATATTTAAACTGTATCGGTATCATATCGATTTCACAGTTCTTGGCTCCCTAGGATCAGGCTCTCCCAAAGCTGCAACCCAGACATAAGCCAAGTGTGAGATCTCCCGAGCCTTATCAGGTAACCTCTGGCAGATGTCTTCGTTAGGGTTTCCATTGCTGTGCTTTGGTCATTGCTGTAATGACCAAAATGCAACTTGGGACGGAAAGGGTTTCTTTCAGCTTACGTATCCTGAACATAGTCCATCAAGAAAGGAAGTCAGGGCAGGAAGCTGCTTCCTAGTTTTCTTATGACATGCTCAGCCTGATTTCTAATAGTACCCAGGGCCACCTGCCAAGGGTGGCACCACCCACGATGGGATAGGCAAACCCGCTTCAACCAGCAATCAAGAGAATGCACCACTGACTTGCCTATAGGCCAGTCTCGGAGGTATTTTCTCTATTACGATTCCCTCTTCCTAACCAGCTCCCCAACTCTAGCTTGTGACAAGCTGACATAAAATTGGCCAGCACATCTGACCCCGTGTCAACCTGACACACAAAGATATCCCTGCTAAACCATAACCTTTCTTTTCCTACTGTCCTCAAGATGTCATTTAATAACAATATCACAATAAAGAACGCATTTCAAACTTTAAAAGTCCCAGTCTTTAAAAATCCCAACACTTTAAAAGTTCCATTTCTTTAAAACGTTCAAAGTCTGTGGTCTCCTGTAAAACCAAAATAAGTTAAATATTTTCTTTTCTTTGTTTGTTTGTTTGTTTGTTTGTTTTTATTGCTATTTTGTTTGGTTTTTTTGAGGCAGGGTTTCTCTGTGTAGCCCTGGCAGTCCCGGAACTCACTTTGTAGACCAGGCTGGCCTAGAACTATCTGCCTGCCTCTGCCTCCTGAGAGCCGGGGTTAAAGGCCTATGCCACCGGTTAAGTTAAACACTTTCTTATTCCAAGAGAGAAGAGCCGGAGTGCAATCACAAACAAACCAAAGCAGAACCAAAGGCCAGCGCTGTAAAGCTCAGTGTCAGACACCTGCGATCCACCACCATCTTCTGAGGCCCACCCAAAGGGCTTGGACAACCATCCACACGTGGCACCTGCAACTAGTCTCCTAGGCTCAGGCTGGCTCCACTCCGCACCGGCCGCTGTCCCTGGAGAGCATCCCATGGCTCCGGCATCTCCAAAATGCTCCACTGCAACTCCACCTTCACCAATAGCCTCTCCTGGGTTCTCTTCAGGGACTCTGACCCTTCGAGACATTGTGCCAAGCCTTAACTTCTCTTCATGACCCCTTCACGCCTTCAAAACCAGTACAAGACTCTTAAAATTACCACATTTGTCTGCCAGCATGAGATGCAGTCCCGGCTCCCTCGGGACCACAGCCTCTGTGTGCCAGCCTGAGGGAACACTCCCAGATTCCCCCTCAGTGTTGCTGGTCTCTTATTCACAGCTGCTCCCTCAGACTCAGATGGCCAATATCAACTGTCCCAGCAAGGCAAAGGTCTCACCTCAGTAGTTCTTAATTCCAAAGATCACCCAAGTAGCCCTGATAGAATCTTGGAGAAATGCTCAAACCTCCCTCTGAGACTTCACAAGCCAGACCTCCATCACCCGCACTGCGGTCAAGTTAATCTTCTTAGTTTCTACAAAAGTTCGCTGAGCCTGAGCAGTCAGAGGCTTTTCCAGCCCAAAGTCCTTACGCAATGCTTCCCAGAGCACGCTGTCCGGTTTATCACAGCCACGCCCCACAACCTGGGACCCATCTTTATCTTGCTTAGGGTTTCTGTGGCTGTGATAAAAACACCACGATCAAAAGCAACTTGTGGAGGAAAGGGTTTATCTCAGATCACAGAAGGGAAATCAGGGCAGGAACTCAAGGCAGGAACCTAGAGGCAGGAACTGAAGCAGAAGTCAGGAAGGTCACTAGTCACTGCCTTGTTTCCTGTGGGCTTGCTCGGCCTACTCTCTTATAACATCCAGGACCACAGTGGGCTGGGCCCGTCCACATCAACCATCAATCAAGAAGATACACCGCAGGCTTGCCTACAGGCCAGCATTAAGGAGGCATTTTTCCCAATTAAGATCCCCTCTTCCAAATATGTCCAGCTGACATAAAGCTGGTGAGCACGGCAGCTCACCTGGGAGGGACCCCTTTGTGTCCCCTGCCACCTGGCTCTGGACCATGACATCTCTTCGGTGCGGATAGGATGGCTTCCCTTCAGCTCGCAGTCTGCTACAGCGTGGTCTTACTGACATAACCCGGGAAGGAAATGACAGCCATCACCCTACCACATTCTGTGGGCTAACAGCCCACCCTGGGTGTGACTTGGCTGGACCACCTTCCCGCCATTCACGGCGGCCAGAACAGGAGAGTCAGCGAATGGAAACCAGTTAAGCTGCAAATCAAGGCTTTGAGCTCTCAGCGTTGTTTCTCACCATGCCTCTAACTTCTGGAAGTTTCTCTCAGAATTAAAAATAAAAATAAAACTTACTGAGAAATTGAAAGCGCCAAGCAAAGAAAGTTGAGGACCCACTAGTTAAAAAAAAAAAAGCTTTCCCAGGGCGCAGCGTGGTAGTCCACACCTTTCGTCCCAACACTCAGAAGGCAGAGTCTGGCAGATTTCTGTGAGTTTAGAGCTAGCCTGATCCACGTAGTGAGTTACTGGCAGCCAAGACAACACAGTAAGATGCTGTCTTAAAAAAGGAAAAAAAACAAAAAAATGCTTCCCAGAATTAGAACACATTCTTTGCCAATAGTTAAAAGTATTCACACTTGCTTTTCTCATTTAGGTCCTTGATCCAGCTAAAATTTAGTTTGGAAGTTTGGGTTTGGGGGATTTTTATTTGGCTTGGCACATTGCAGGGTGGGAGAGGTGGGATTTCCCTATAGAACAGGCTGGCCTCAGACTGACAGCAACCTCCCTGCCTCAGTTTCCTAGTGCTGGTTTTACCAGAGTACACGGGTCCCTAGCTCTGGGTGGAGGCTTTTGGTGGTTCCGTTTTCCAGATGAGGTCGCCAAGGCTTAGAACAGGGTGGGATGACAGCCGATTAGGGGAGCCTACCTGTTTGTCCAGTGCCTGGTTCTGTTCCTGAAGCTCCTCCATTTCCACCTGCACCTGGGCCCTGCACTTGAGCAGTCGATCCATGTCCTCCAAACGCTTGGCGTCTCCCAGGCGCTTGACCTGGCTCCGTGCCACGCTAATCTGCATCTGGAGCTTGGCTCGGATCAGCTCCAGCTGCCGGATCTCCTCGCTGTCCCGGAGGAGCAGAGAAGAGGGTCAAAACCATCAAGAGGGTGGCGCTCAACAGCCAGCTCCAGCCAGCACCCCTCACTGAGCCCTGTCACGGCCTCAGATCCCGTGCTTTTCCCAGCACCTGATCTCTCAGAGATCCTCCCCTACCCTTTATCCCCTGGCTTTCAACACCATCACCCAGCCCCCGCTCCACCTCCACCCCTGCACTTCCTCTACCCCTCTTCCCTCCTTCCCCTCTCCCAGATCTCAGAAGTCCTTTTGCCATTCTTCTCCCAGCTCACAGTTGCTTGCTGATGCGGTGATGAACCTCCTTGCTGTACGCCCGCCGTTCCCCCTCCATCACCTTGCGTTGGCGTTGCAGGCGACTGAGCTCCCAGTCCACTGTGGGTGGGACCAAGCCAAGGACTCAACCTAGGGTCTTGCAAATTGTAACTGTGCTGCAGCCCCGGCCCGGCATCCTTTGGGATCTCACCTCAGTCCCCGTTTCTCCCAGTAGCCGACCTGACCTCCGTGATTTTCCCAGCGTCCTCTGGCTTGAAGGTGCTCCTGGGAGGCCTCCTGGTCTTTGGACCAGAAAAAGTGGCTCCCCCCTAGCCTTCAGGGGGACCGCAGTGGCCTCTCTCCTTCCTCCTGTGCCTCCCTCTCCCTGACTGCCCTCTGGGCTAATGCTTCATCCCTTCCTGCAGAACCTTATCTCTGGCTCATCTCCCTACAAAGTCCCCAAGAACTTCCTAGAACTTCCTACACCCAGAATGGACCCTTCCTTCCTCTTGGACTCCTCAGCCTGGTAGCCAAGCCCCGAAAGCCTGCCTTACCCATCCTGCCAGCTTTCCCACCAGGTTTCCACCTTCCAAGCCAGTGTCCACAGCACCGAGACCCAGAAGCCCTGTGCTCCTTCCTAGCCATATGATACACACACGCTGTGATCACTGCTCTTTCCCCTGTGCTTTGTTGGTTTGTGACAGGGTTTTACCATGTAGCCCTGGTTGGCCTGAAACTCAAAAAGATCCACCTGCCTCTGCCTGCCCAGCTCTGGGATGAAAGGTGTGTGCCACCACCCTGGTCCTTTTCCTTCTCTGTTTTAGATTACATTTATTTAGTGCAGAAGGAGTCAGTGCTCTTCCTCACTACATGTCAGGCTTGGTGCCGAGAGCCTTTCCTCGCTGAGCTATCCCACGGGTCCTTCCTGGCTATTTTCTGGATGTCCTAGGCCTTACTCAAACCTCTCCTCGGCCACTCCACAGCCGGGCTTGGCCAGGCCACATGCCAGGAGCCCCCTCCCGTTGGTGCTCGAATCCGCCCCCCCAGGAGAGGGCGCTCCCGGGAGGCCGCGCCAGCCCCAGCCCCAGCTCTGGAACTCATAGAAGCTGAGGACAGAAAAGGAATTTTGGAGGAGAAGGGGAATCATGAATTACCTGGTCCCTCCAGGAAGACTTCGCTCCCTTCTTCGGAGCGGTGGCTCCTGGTCGACAGGCCCAAACGCATCTTGCCCACAAAGGCAGAGCTCCTGCAGGGGGGCACCAGCCTCAGAGCGCAGGCCAGCACTGTGGTATCTAAGAGCCACACCGGGACACCTATACCAGGACACCTACACCGGGACACGGCCACACAGAGACACCTACACCGGGACATAGGACACTGGGACACCTACACTGGGACACGGCCACACAGGGACACCTACACCGGGACACAGCCACACAGGGACATGGCCACACCGGGACATGGCCACACCAGGACATGGGACACTGGGACACAGCCACACCGGGACACGGGACACGGGGACACGGCCACACAGGGACACCTACACCGGGACACGGGACACTGGGACACGGGACACTGGGACACGGGACATCGGGACACGGCCACACCGGGACATGGGACACGGGACACGGGACACCGGGACACGGCCACATCGGGACAAGGCCACACCGGGACACGGCCACACCGGGACACAGCTCACCCCAAATACACAGTCTGTGTCCTGCTGCTTGATTCCGATTCGGCCCCGGGCAGCCTCGCACCCCCGTGCCGCTGGCTGCGGGCAGGGCGAGGTCTCGGCTCTCCCTGCTCGAGTGCTCGTCCTGTCCTGAAAGTCACTGTTGTGCTCCGGTTACTGGGGAGATGAAGGGCCAACGAGGCTGAGGAGCGCGGCGAGACCAATGGAAGCCCAGCGGCAGGGCCAGGAGCTGCGGCAGGCAGAAAGGGGCGGGAGCTAGGGGTGGAGGGCGGGGCCGCGGGCAGTCTCTTTTGTGCGGGGGAGGGGGCGGGGATGTTTGGGGGGCGGGACTTCGGGACTGGGGCGGGGCGGGGCTGCAGGGCTAAAGGGCGGGGTCAGGGACCCGTAAAGAACTTTAGGGGAGGTGCTCTGGGTCAGTAGGGGACGGGTAGTGAGGCGAGTGGGCGGGGCTGAGGAGGGGCTTGGGTTCCGTGAAGGGCGTGGCTCTGGGTCTGGGGGCGGGCCTTGTTATTTAAAAGAAGCGAAGCGCGTTGCTGGGGTGACTCGGACGTCCTGGAGGGACGCTCGCAGGGCGACGTGGAAGGGCGGGTCCACAGAAGGTGGAGATGGAACGCGTGGGGCTCGGGACTCCGGGCAGCGTATCCGGGGAAGCAGAAACAAGGCACCTGAAGGGAGACGTTCAGAAGACTTCGGGGCTAGGCGGGGTCCTCACACTGGTTATTTAGAGAACTCGTGGTTTGGAGGAACGCTCACCACTATCTCTCAGTTCCTACACAGGCTCACTTCGCATGCGCAACCAACGGTTTGTGGGCGCGTAGGGCGGAGGCGGAAGTGAGAGTGGGCGGAGCCTCCAGCGGGCCCCGCTGCGGCGGAGCTCTGGGTCCCACGTGGTTCTCTTGCGAGCGGGCTGTGGGCGCCGCCGCCTGCAGGCTGGGTGTGCCCGACGCCCGCGGTTTCCTGTGGGAGGAAGCGGCCACGGTGCCGAGCTCCTGCGAGGCCGGAGCGGGGGAGATCCCGCCACCACTCTCGGTCTCCGGATACTTCCACTTCTCCGGGGCGCGATCGTTGGGTATCGTCTAGGGGATACCCCGAGGTACCCCAGCTCGCTGCTCCTTCGAGGAGTCTTGCCGCTTGTTCCTGCCTCCTCGGTCCGTCAGCGTCTTCCTCGCTCCTGGCTCCAACGCTCCTCCCTGGACTTGGGATGCAACCTCCTGTTCTCTGCAGTCCCGGAGGCGCACCAGACCCCCACCCCGAGCCCCCAGTTTTGTCCTCAGGGACCCATCCTCTACTTCCGAGAGGTTCATAGACCTCCCCAAGTCTCTGTCCTCCCCCTCCTCCGGCCACCCTAATTTAGGATTCCAAACTTCAGCTTTGGGACTCGATGGTCCCGAGTGTTTGCCCTTTCTCCATTTACTAAATCCTCTGAACCAGTTCCCCTGACTCCACCTGGGGCCCCGATGCCTGCTTTATGTTGCACAAAACTGCCAGGCACTGCTCTCGAACTTGCTGCCCATACACCGGCACTCTTTTACGGATGAAGAGAAGCAGCGAGGGGTTGTCATGACTGGCATCGGGTCGCACAGCCAATGAGTGGCTCCAGAGTCTGCTATGTGGCTCCCCGCCTCCCGCCCCTAGTCCCCCCAATCACCAGTCTAGCTGTGGCCCCATCAGATGCCCACACACCCCACCATCAGGGTCCCCACCCTTACTTCAGCAGGACTAGGACTTGGGCCCCTGCCAAGGGGTGCATATACACTCAGTCATCACCCACACCCCCAACGCATTGTCATAATAAACGACAGTTGGCATTACAATCCGGAACTGCGGCGCTGTGAGAATTCTAATGGCCTCCCCCAGCACTTACAGTGAAATCTAGATTCCTTCAGGATTTTTAAGCGAGTCCTCTAATGTCCGTCCTCACCACACCCTCGGCTCCCTGTGCTCCAGCCACACTGCCCCTTCTGTCTGCTCCCCAAACAACAGGAGCTTGTTCTCAGAGCCTGAGCGATTTTCTTTTTTCCCTAGTGTCCAAAGGGACTCCTTTCCTTGAGCCTGAGGTCAAATATCACTTCCTCCAAGAGACCTTTCCAGGATTATCCTGTTTTACTTAGCCCCCACCCATCCATTATGGAAATCCATGATGGAAACATCACTCTATTTTCTTTGCTGACTGTATATTGTACCCACTATAAAGGTCAGCAAACTGAGGCCAGGGGACATGAGATAATTTACCCAAAGTCACACCACCAGGAAGCGACAGCATTATTAGCATTCTTAACATCTACATCCTGCTCCTTCCCATAGAGTCCATACTTTTCTTCCCGCTTCAGAGTAAGCCCAAAGTTTGATCTGTATCACAGGATTGGCCTTCTGCAGACTCCTGTGTTATCCAGTCTGCCCTAAACTACATCAAAGAGAGCACACATCCAGTCCAAGGAGGTATCCTTGGGTGCAAGGTCCCACCCTAGAGCCCCAAAGACTTCTCATCTGAGCCTTGAAAAGAGGTCCCAGAACATGCCCACTGTGTGACAGGGTAGCCAGAGAATAAGGAACGAGTGCCTGTGCCCTCCCCTGGCTGGGGACCTCAGTTGGGCGAGGCCAACGTGGATATAAAAGGGTTGGTATATATTGAGAATTGAGAGAAGCAGAAAAACCACCAGAAGAGACAGAGAAAGGGAGGGAGAAAGGAGGAGAAGGGTGGGTAGTAAGGGGTGGGAGGGAGGCGGTGAGGGAGGCGGGGGCCTCCGGGTGGAAGGAGGGAGCTGAAGGGCGGGGCGAGAGGCCCAAAGGAGGACAGACTCCAACTCTGACTTCTTGAGCGACTCCCGGTAAGTTTTCAATCCGTTATTCAGGCGGGACTTTATTTGCTGGGCAGCACGGCACCGGGGAGGGGGCCTCCTAGGCTGGGAGAGACCTTCTGTCTCAGCCCCTATGGACGCTAGGAACTGAGGATGCAATCTCTCAGCCTTTGTGGTGGGGATGCAGGATGGGGTAGGGCCATCTCTAGGATCTGTGTCCCAACAGAGCCCCCCATGGCACATGCCCTGCGTCTCCCTGCTGTCTCCCGCTCTCTCCCGAGATTCAGGAGTGCAGGAGGGCTCCCTTCTCAGTTCTCTGGACACCGAAGGGTGGTAGGAGGTGATCCCTCCACTCAGACCCCCCCCCCCGTCCCCTTCTAATCCATCTCCCCAAGTGTCTATAGCCTTGGGTGTGCAGCAGGGTGGGGCAAGGACCACAGAGACTCGCCAGAGGCTGGAGTTTCCCTGGTGCTGGAGGGAGGGGGGATGAGTCACCCATGACTCACCCCAGAAGAGAGTGAGTGAGTCAGGGCTGCCGGGCCCGGGGCAGCTCCTGCCCCTGATGGGTTGGAAAGGGCGTCAGTTTAAACTTTCATATGGTGGCCCATAGAGCCCAGGGACAGGGCCTGAAAATGCACCAACATGTCATCAGTCCTGTTCATTGTTTCCCAAAAGGCCAGCTAGGACATTCCCTAGCCCCTCTGGGAGCACAGAAGTCCTGGGTTCCCCTCTACTCCCCAGGGAGGAACTGCTCAGCCTTCCCAAGCCTCCTCCCTCCTCCCTCGGACTCTAGTGTCCTCCCAGCCCTCCTCCCTCAGACTCTAGCGTCCTCCCCAGCCCTCCTCCCTCAGACTCTAGAGTCCTCCCAGCCCTCCTCCCTCGGACTCTAGAGTCCTCCCCAGCCCTCCTCCCTCAGACTCTAGCGTCCTCCCCAGCCCTCCTCCCTCAGACTCTAGAGTCCTCCCAGCCCTTCTCCCTCGGACTCTAGAGTCCTCCCAGCCCTCCTCCCTCAGACTCTAGAGTCCTCCCAGCCCTCCTCTCTCAGACTCTAGCGTCCTCCCCAGCCCTCCTCCCTTAGACTCTAGAGTCCTCCCAGCCCTCCTCCCTGGGACTCTAGAGTCCTCCCACCCCTCCTCCCTTAGACTCTAGCGTCCTCCCCAGCCCTCCTCCCTTAGACTCTAGAGTCCTCCCAGCCCTCCTCCCTTAGACTCTAGAGTCCTCCCAGCCCTCCTCCCCAAGGTTGAGTGCTCCCGCCCTTTGCTCTCAACCAAGCACCTGGCAGCCATGTCACTCCTGCTGTTGGTGGTCTCTGCCCTTCACATCCTCATTCTCATCTTGCTTTTCGTGGCCACTTTGGACAAGGTAAGCTTCCAGCCCACCATGAGCCCCAGCTGGGGCCCATCTCTAGGCCTCTGCCTCCCTGCCTGCTCCCCACTCTGTACTCCTCCTCCCTGCTCCCACCTCCCCACTCTCCATTCCCCCCTGCTCCCCTCCCCACCTGCTCCCCTCACCACTCCCCCCCCTGCTCCCACCTGCCAGCTCCCACCTCCCTGCTCCCCTCTCTGCTCCCACTCCCCTAACCCCCACTCCCACTCCCCTCTTTGTGCTCCCTCTCCTGCCTTTACTTCTGGGGCAGTCCTTTCCCCTAGCCCTGCCCACCCTTTTGGTCACGGCCCCCACCTTCCAGATGCCTCTGTCCCTACTCTCCCTGACACCATCCTCCTCTCCTCTCCCTCCCCGGTCTCTGTCCCTGCCAGTCCTGGTGGACTCTCCCAGAGAAGGAGTCCCTGAACCTGTGGTATGACTGCACATGGAACACCACGACCCAAACATGGGCCTGCAGTAATGTCAGCGAGAATGGTGAGCATCGAGCCGAGGGCAGCAGAGGGCCAGAGTAGGCCAGGACCTGGTGGGGAGCCTCGCCTAGGTAGAGACATCAGGGCCTGCATCAGGAGACTGACCAGATGGAAAGGCCACTGTGTCTGTTCTGAAGTGGATCCAGAAAGGTGGAGGCCACATGTACAGGCTGAAGGAACGGGAGAAAGCTCCCCAGATTCTGAGGGGATGAGTCCCAAGGTCGTAAGGAAATGCAGCTTGCATTGTAATTGGGAGCTATTCACGGAAGCTGGGGAGAGTCGGAGAGAGCCAGAGTTCTAAAGAGACGGGGTTGCCCGCTTCCAAGATTCTAAGTGACAGCTAGGGTGGGAATGTGTTGGGGACAGGGCGGGCGGCTGTGACCTCTCCTGTCTCCCCCTGCAGGCTGGCTGAAGGCAGTGCAGGTGCTCATGGTGCTCTCTCTGGTCCTCTGCTGCCTGTCCTTCATCCTCTTCATGTTCCAGCTCTACACCATGCGAAGAGGAGGGCTCTTCTACGCCACCGGCCTCTGCCAGCTCTGCACCAGTAAGCACTTCCCCAAGCCTGGAGAACGGGGGCGAGGAATAGGAGTACACCACTCACGGCTCAGGATGTAAATGGTCCCCGGGACCCCAGCCTCCGTGACCCCGGGGGCTGGTGGAGTTGTAGTTCTCAGAGGTCCTGTGGTGGTCTTGGGACACTGGTGCACCAGTGCCTGAGAAGTGGGTTTTGGGAATGGTTTGGGTTCCGGGGTTGAAGGCAGCTGAGGGTACCACAAGGGGAATATTCTAAGTCACATCAGCCGACTGCTGCTTGTGCACCTGGTCAGGGAGTCAGGGCTGGAGCGCAGGCCCTCGGGCATATAGACAGACTCTCTCTGAGGTGTGTGTCCAGCTCCACACTGGCAGACTCTAGGCCTCTGCTCTCAACCCTCTTTTCATTTATTTGGAAATAGGGTCTCACTAAGTTGTCCTGGCTGGCCTTGAACTTTCTATCTTCCTGCCTCCACCTCCCGAGTAGCTGAGAGCACAGGTGTGAGCCATCAGGCCATGTTCCTTTTTTTTTTTTTAAAGTTAAATAATTTGAGGCTTGAAGGGGTTGGGGATGAAGAGGTCAATGAGATCTGAAGACACAGGTTTTTTTTTTGTTCGTTTGGTTTTTTTTTGCTCCAGGTGCAAAGGGCTAAGTTAATGGTACTGGTTTTAAAAACATCTTCCTAGGTCCTCAGAGAACTCCCCCCCCCCTTCATTTTACTTACCTATGTTTGTATGTTTGGCAAAAAAATTAACAAAACGAAACAAAACAAAACCTCAAAATGAATTCCATGGATGGCTAGCTGTCCTGACCTGATTTCACAGATGAGCAGTTAGGGACCAGAGTGAAACGAGGAGCCCAAAGCCACTCTGTAGCACCTCGGCTGCCCGCGGTGGCTCTGGGAGCCCACTGAGGACCCAGGGCAGCGCAGTGACCCAGCACAGCCCACCCCACGCTGCTGTGTTCAATGTTCCCCAGGTGCAGCCGTGTTCTCTGGAGCTCTGATCTATGCCATCCATGCTGAGGAGATCCTGGAGAAACACCCACGTGGGGGCAGCTTCGGTTACTGCTTTGCCCTGGCCTGGGTGGCTTTCCCACTCGCCCTGGTCAGCGGCATCATCTACATCCACCTGCGGAAACGTGAATGAGCTCCGTGTCCCCTAGAAAATAAATCCATCTGACCACAAGCCTGACTCGGCTTCCTCCCTCCTTCCCTTCCAACTTCTGTCCTCTCTGGTCTCATCCAGAGCTCAAGTCCCAGGCGCCTTGCCCTGGGACTCCAGCTGGGGCAGCTTCTTTGGGGCTCCTTCACCTAGGTAAGACCAGGATGCGCCCCTTTCCTCCCTGAGGACCTCGGGACTCAATCTCAGCCCCCTGCTCCGGATTCTGTGGTGTCACTCTCTCAGGGGCCCAGGCTGCCTGCATTTCTGCGTGGATAATCTATCTCTCTGACCCAACCACTGGGAGAGTTGCTTCCTATTGCAAACCGTTCTTCCCTCCTTTTAGAACCCACCCCTTCCCCCACCAACAGAGGCCACCTTACAGCCAATATGACACCCTCCTCTACAACAGGTACCAGCTGGCTTTCACAGGCCCCTACTTTCTGCTGTGCACCAGCGTGTGCTGAACAACCTGCACGCCTGCACCCTGCCTCGCTGTTTGGGACCCAGACTCAAGCAACCAAAACTTTCCTCAGGCACTGGTGCTTCTGAGATTCCATTCTGGGACCTGGCCCACCCCCCACCCCCACCAGTAGCCACACTAATCCAGATTTATTAAACATGATTTATTCCCTTGGAAGAAGGTAAAGTGATAACTATTGCATGGGTGGAAGACCCAGGTCAAAGTGGTTTCTGCAGTAGCAGAGCAGAGAAGGCCTGGGAGCCTGCTGGGAGCCTGAGCTGGAGTGGTCTTGGGGTGGAATCCTGCGGGCCCACCGTCTTCTGTGGGCACAAAGTTCTCAGTGCCTTCAACCAGGTCAGCTGCAGAACAGATGGCTCCTCTCACCAGGATTCACAGAGCAGGCTCCTTCAAGAACTCTGATTGGCTGCTGTGGTTGAGGTACCAGTGTCTGCGGTGTGTGGGGGTACAGCACCGGCTGTAGTGGACCCCCGGGGCCATGTGGCAGGCAGTTCCTGCGCAGGCTAAACAGATGGTGACGAAGGGCTCCGTGGCAAACCCTGGCAGCTGCAAGCCAGCAGCTGCGTCAGCCTCGCCAAACCTGCCCCCTCCACCAGGCCACCGTGAGGTGCCCGCCAGGGGCGGGGCTAAGAAACAAAACACAAGCTGAAATAAGCGGCTTTGATTGGCTGGCCTCAGGAGGCTGCTTCGCAACCGTCAGCTGCCCTGATTGGCTGCTCTTTAAGTCCATAGCATAGCAAAACTAATGGCCTAGCAGAAATAAAGGCCTGTCAACAACCGAGAGTCCGGAAGGAAATGTAGTTGCCGCGATTGACAGCTTACAGTGAAGGAGGCGGGGCTTGGTCAGGGTAGTCAGGGTGAGGGGTAGCTACCGCTCGCGGTGGACTGTGGGGCCTCCAGAGTGCATAGGACCAGCGGGTCCAGTTGTGGCAATTCAGGTGGTGGGAACAACCCGAGGCTGGGGGTCAGGGCTTGAAGGTGGGCCAGGGCCCGAGGTCCATTGAAGGCCACATCACAGCCCGACTGGGCCAGAATCCAGCTTTCCACTTCAGACTGCAGCCACCTGGAGGTCTCTGTAGGGAAAGACTGTGTCCAAGCTGGAGCTAGAGGAGACCAGGACCTGGGGACAGCAGGGAGGGCCTGGGGACAGCAGGGAGGGCCTGGGGACAGCAGGGAGGGCCTGGGGACAGCAGGGAGGACCTGGAGACAGCAGGGAGGGCCTGGGGACAGCAGGGAGGACCTGGAGACAGCAGGGAGGGCCTGGGGACAGCAGGGAGGGCCTGGGGACAGCAGGGAGGGCCTGGGGACAGCTGGGAGGACCTGGGGACAGCAGGGAGGACCTGGAGACAGCAGGGAGGGCCTGGGGACAGCAGGGAGGACCTGGAGACAGCAGGGAGGGCCCTGGGGACAGCAGGGAGGGCCTGGGGACAGCAGGGAGGACCTGGGGACAGCAGGGAGGGCCTGGGGACAGCAGGGAGGACCTGGAGACAGCAGGGAGGGCCTGGGGACAGCAGGGAGGACCTGGAGACAGCAGGGAGGGCCTGGGGACAGCTGGGAGGACCTGGGGACAGCAGGGAGGACCTGGAGACAGCAGGGAGGGCCTGGGGACAGCAGGGAGGACCTGGAGACAGCAGGGAGGGCCTGGGGACAGCAGGGAGGGCCTGGGGACAGCAGGGAGGACCTGGAGACAGCAGGGAGGGCCTGGGGACAGCAGGGAGGACCTGGGGACAGCAGGGAGGGCCTGGAGACAGCAGGGAGGGCCTGAGGACAGCAGGGAGGACCTGGGGACAGCAGGGAGGGCCTGGGGACAGCAGGGAGGACCTGGGGACAGCAGGGAGGGCCTGGAGACAGCAGGGAAGGCCTGAGGACAGCAGGGAGGGTTTGAGGACAGCAGGGAGGACCTGGGGACAGCAGGGAGGGCCTGGGGACAGCAGGGAGGGCCTGGGGACAGCAGGGAGGACCTGGAGACAGCAGGGAGGGCCTGGGGACAGCAGGGAGGACCTGGAGACAGCAGGGAGGGCCTGGGGACAGCAGGGAGGGCCTGGGGACAGCAGGGAGAGCCTGGGGACAGCTGGGAGGACCTGGGGACAGCAGGGAGGACCTGGAGACAGCAGGGAGGGCCTGGGGACAGCAGGGAGGACCTGGAGACAGCAGGGAGGGCCTGGGGACAGCAGGGAGGGCCTGGGGACAGCAGGGAGGACCTGGGGACAGCAGGGAGGGCCTGGGGACAGCAGGGAGGACCTGGAGACAGCAGGGAGGGCCTGGGGACAGCAGGGAGGACCTGGAGACAGCAGGGAGGGCCTGGGGACAGCTGGGAGGACCTGGGGACAGCAGGGAGGACCTGGAGACAGCAGGGAGGGCCTGGGGACAGCAGGGAGGACCTGGAGACAGCAGGGAGGGCCTGGGGACAGCAGGGAGGGCCTGGGGACAGCAGGGAGGACCTGGAGACAGCAGGGAGGGCCTGGGGACAGCAGGGAGGACCTGGGGACAGCAGGGAGGGCCTGGAGACAGCAGGGAGGGCCTGAGGACAGCAGGGAGGACCTGGGGACAGCAGGGAGGGCCTGGGGACAGCAGGGAGGACCTGGGGACAGCAGGGAGGGCCTGGAGACAGCAGGGAGGGCCTGAGGACAGCAGGGAGGGTTTGAGGACAGCAGGGAGGACCTGGGGACAGCAGGGAGGGCCTGGGGACAGCAGGGAGGGCCTGGGGACAGCAGGGAGGACCTGGAGACAGCAGGGAGGGCGTACCTTCAGGGAGGCCTTGGGCGCCCCCTGGCCGGCGAGCTAGGAAGCTGTGAGCCAGCAGGGCCTCCTTGATGTGCTCCTCCTGGGCCCGCAGCGCGAGGGCACTGAGCAGCTCCGAGTTGTTGGACGTGCTGCGATAGTACAGCATGTGCGCCAGCTCGAGCGCCTGGGCACTGCGGCGCAGTCCAAACACCTGCGGGGATGAACGCAGGCTTAGAGCCAGCGCGCCGGCAGCCCGGGTCCCCCAGCTCGGCCTCGGCTGGGCTGGGCTCAGGTTGGCGTGCGCTCCCTCTGCCAGTGGCTTTGCTACCTGGCCACACGTTAATGAGTTTGTGCAAAGATTTCACACATGAGTTTCAGCCTGAGAGATTTCGACCCCGGCAGGTCCTTGTCAAGTCTCCTTGTGTATTTCCAGATGGCATGTCTAAGGTTTGCTTCCCAGTGACCCAGTACGGAGAGACTGGGGTGTAGCGATGCACTTGGGCTGGTGTGTAGCGATGCACTTGGGCTGGTGTGAACCGAACACCGGGTGCTGGCTACATGAGAGTTCATCAGGCTATTTGAACCTTTCCTTAATTGAAGAAGGACGGTTGAAGCGACTATACTGTGAAGGAAACTACAGATAAAGGGCGCTGGGTGCAGCCTGGCCCTCCCACACTGCAAACCCGCCGGACAGATGAGCTCAAATAGCCCCGCGCCTTCCCGGCGCCTTCGTGTCACCTCTGCCGTCCCCTACTGACTCCTAGCCCTTGACTGAGCGTGGTCTAGGGTAGCACCGTCTGACTACAAGGTTGGTACTGCCAGGGCCCAGGAAGTCCATGTAAGGACTGAACTGCTCTGTGCACCCCATGCTGCCAAGAATTCAGCCTGGGGACCTCACGGCGTGGCCGTGTGGCTGGACCGTGGATGTTATCCCTGCCGTGAAGACAGCTGTCTTGGAGGCAGGAATTCTGGACTAGGCACAGGTGGGTTTCCTGTCTTCATTTGCCAAGTCTGTAGTGCAGAGTTCTCAGGGCTAAAGGAGCATGCCTACCCGGCATGCAAACACGCTCACCGACTGCCCGTTCCCCATTCTGGTAGTCCTACCTTCTCCGGGTCACGGCCGTACCCTGTCACCATCCTCATCCCTGCTGGTCGGCTCCTCCATCCCTAACCCATCCAGCTGCCTGCCTCCTCTCCTGCTTCGTGTCTCTACCCCTGCTCACAGCCTACCTGGCTCAGAATCTGAATTAAGCCCCATCCCTAGTGTAGCCCACACAGTCCACGCTGCCATGCCCAGGTGCCCCCTGCCCCCTCAGATCCTGGATCTTCAACTGAGCAACGCTCCCCAGTCTGTTCTTAGAAAACACTGCCTCATCCTCAAAGCCGTCCAGAAAGTGGATGCGCCCTCGGGCTCCTCCTACAACCGGGCCACCTGGTTCCATAGGCCTTGTAGGAGGTACCTGCACTTCCAGGCTGCAGCCCCACGGCCTCTAGGCAGACCCTGGCCTGCTCTGCACAGAGAAACTAGGCATATGGTGGGGTGACCTGTGGGCCATCCCAGTCTGAGCGGTCCAGGGAGGTGTCAGGGAGCCAATGGCCTCTGGGTAGGGGATGAGGATTGCGCAGTGGTGACCAGCCCAGTGAGAGAGAATACGTTCAATCAGTGGGGCCAGTACATGCAAACACAGAGTTTGGGGAGGGGGGGGGAAGGTCAGGTGCCACAAACACACAAAGGGCAGAACTGGGCGTGGGGCGGGGTAGTGGCAGTGAAGAACTGTAACCACAAGGCAAGCTGAACAGGGACCCCACCAGGCAGTGAGAAGGTAGGGTAGGGCCTGCCCTGGGTGGAGTTGGGGATGGGCTGCAGGGGCCACCTGGAGCCTGGGGACAAGGCAGGCACCATGGCCGTGCCCCTCAGAGAGCAGATATGGGAGACGCCGCTGTAGCAGCCGATGAGAACCACTGCTCCAGGCCCAGCTGGCCACAGGGACTTGAGGTGGAGGAAGGCCTCGGCGGAAAAAGGTTCTACATCCTGCTGCAGACAGGAGCTGAGAAGCCAGGCAGAGAGCACATGGCTCCACACGGGCAGGAAAGGACCAGGAAGGGGCCTGTGGGACAGCAGACCCCAGGATACTGAATGAGGACGGAGTGAGTACTTAGGTGTTAGCATGCCTCCGTGTCGGTCGCTGTGGACGGCTGGGAGTTGGCCTGGTGGGCAGTCAGGGCTGGCCCAGCTGGAGTACGAGTAAATGGGAGCACAGAACCCGATGAACCGGGCCCTCCCACTCCCATGGGGCTCCACAGACCTGAATAGTGAAAGGAGAGCGCATGCTGGACAGTGTCTCCGCCTCAGACGCCAGGGTGCCCTCACTGGACTCCCTGCTTTCAGTCCCTGCTGTTAACCTGGGGCTCCCTGCTACCCTGAGGAGAAAGCCCAGAATGCCATGTGGGCACCCCAGGCCTCGCTGCCTCCACGCCCCTGGTCTGGCCCTGGGTACCCAGACTCCCTGTGACTGGCATGGCCTGGCCATGTCTGTAGGATCTATCCTAGGTCTTCCTGAGAGAGAAACCTCACAATTGTTGGAAGCAGCTTGAGGGCTCATGAGCTGGCAAGTGAATGATGGGAAATCACACACACCTCACAGTGGGCGGGCGGCGCTCCCCAGAAGCACTGAGAAAAGCCACCCTCACCACACACCCCAGCCAATGGCAGGTCAGGGTCAGCCCCACCCGCCCTCTTGACTCTGAATCCTAGCTGGTGAGCAATAACCATCTGAACCCCACGCTACAGTCCAGAAGGGAGCTTATTAAATATACAACTTCCTGGCCCAGGCCCTGAGGTTCCAAATCAGTCCTTTGGGGCAGCAGCTGTATCTCTCAGTGATCTTAAGAGGCCTCCAGGACAGAGACTCAGGGCTCCGGGAGTCCCACCGTACACCGTCCCCCAGCACTGGGCCGGTGGTGAGGCGGTGATTCATCACTTCCCTGCCCACCCCTCAACATCAGGTCCTGTCATCCTGTTCTCATGTTCTCTGTAGCTGGGGCACAGAGAAGGTAAGCAACCTTCTTAGGACCACTCAGCTAGAGAACAGTAGTAGAATCATATTCAATCCAGCCGGTCAGTCACGCTCCAAAGTACATATCCTTTGACATGTTCTTAAAAGGCCGGAGCTACACTAGGATTCTACTTTCCAGATGAAGAAACTTTGGCACGGAGAGTAAGCCCTGTCCAGGGTGACGGCTGCTGACAATGAAGGGGGTTATAAGGACATCATGCACCAGAGACACCA